>JAYKQN010000009.1:22942500-23060000 GCA_036785175.1 Eupleurogrammus muticus
GTCAGTGTGTCAGTAGAGACAGAACAGCCTAATTTGATTCCTCCTCATCAACTCTTAGGGATACATATTCATTAAGAACCGCTCTCGTCCTCAGGGAATCTGGAACTATGTCTTTGCCTCGTTCACTTTGAGAGAAATCGTGAAAAAAAAACTGGAGCTGTTCTCAATGACCAGAATAGCTCCCTGAACCCAAAAGTGGATCATGCATCTCAAGGACAAATGGTGTTAGAGTAAAGACACGTTCTGCCTCCTTCACGGTGCATTGAGGCAGAATTGACTAAAGACGTTTGCTGAGCTAGTGGCAGAATCGGTCCACAGTGAGATACTGAGTTTACAGGCAGCAATTTGTTATTTTTTGACAGGGGGCGATGGCCCAATAAGAGCAGAACCCTCCTGCCCCTAAACCACCAACACACAACCATTGAAGGAAAATCTCAGCTTCAAACACTTCACTTCTTGCACCAGTTTAAGGCTTTTCTGCAATAAATAGTTTTGGAAATTGTCAAGATTCAGTTGCAGAGAAATAGAAAGCCTTTATTGCGGATTTATAAAAAGGACCTGGACCATCGACTACCTCACCAACAGACCACAGTATGTGAGGCTTCATGACTGTGTGTCTGAGGTGGTAGTCTGCAGCACGGGGGCGCTACAGGGTACAGTGCTCTCACCCTCTCTGTTTAGTCTGTACACCTCAGACTTCACCTACAACTCGGACAACTGCCACCTACAGAAGTTCTCAGATGATCCATCATCGGGTGTGTATCAGATGGGAATGACCAGGAGCAGGAGTACAGGGGGTCATCAATGACTTTGTCAGCTGGTGTGAGACCAATGCTCTCCAAATCATCGCCAGCAAGACAAAGGAGATGGTTGTGGACTTCAGGAGGAAGTCACCCCCCACCACACCGGTGAGCATCGAGGGAAAAGACATTGAGACAGTGGACTCTTACAAATACCTGGGTGTTCACCTGAACAACAAACTGTCCATCACCCTCTGCATGGGGTGGTGGGTGCGCTGAGCAGCTCCCTCAGCCAGAGACTTAAACACCCTTGCTGCAAGAACATAAATCTCACTGTAGTCACTTTTCCTCCACTCGTCACTTTACTCTACACACACATCCTGCACCTTAAGTATGCATTAGCTATGTATGTGTACATGTGTGTATGTGCGTGGATATGTATGTGCGTATATACACTCACTGGCCACTTTTTTAGTTACACCATGCTAGTAACGGGTTGGACCCCCTTTTGCCTTCAGAACTGCCTCAATTTTTCGTGGCATAGATTCAACAAGGTGCTGGAAGCATTCCTCAGAGAGTTTGGTCCATATTGACATGATGACATCATACAGTTGGCGCAGATTTGTCACCTGCACATCCATGATGCGAATCTCCCGTTCAACCACATCCCAAAGATGCTCTATTGGATTGAGATCTGGTGACTGTGGAGGCCATTTGAGTACAGTGAACTCATTGTCATGTTCAAGAAACCAGTCTGAGATGATTCCAGCTTCATGACATGGTGCATTATCCTGCTGAGAATAGCCATCAGAAGTTGGGTACATTGTGGTCATAAAGGGATGGACATGGTCAGCAACAATACTCAGGTAGGCTGTGGCGTTGCAAAGATGTTAAATTGTACCGAGGGGCCCAAAGAGTGCCAAGAAAATATTCCCCACATCATTACACCACCACTACCAGCCTGAACCGTTGATACAAGGCAAGATGGATCCATGCTTTCATGTTGTTGATGCCAAGTTCTGACCCTACCTCCGAATGTCGCAGCACAAATCGAGACTCATCAGACTAGGCAATGTTTTTCCAAACTTCTATTGTCCAATTTTGTTGAGCTTGTGCAAATTGTAGCCTCGGTTTCCTGTTCTTAGCTGAAAGGAGTGGCCCCCGGCATGGTCTTCTGCTGCTGTAGCCCATCTGCCCCAAATTTGACATACTGTGCATTCAGAGATGCTCTTCTGCCTAACTTGGTTGTAACGGGTGGTTATTTGAGTCACTGTTGCCTTTCTATCAGCTTGAACCAGTCTGGCCATTCTCCTCTGACCTCTGGCATCAACAAGGCATTTCCGCCCACAGAACTGTCACTCACTGGATTTTTTTTCTTTTTCGGACCATTCTCTGTAAACCCTAGAGATGGTCGTGCGTGAAAATCCCAGTAGATCAGCAGTTTCTGAAATACTCAGACCAGCCCTTCTGGCACCAACAACCATGCCACGTTCAAAGTCACTCAAATCACCTTTCTTCCCCATACTGATGCTTGGTTTGAACTGCAGGAGATTGTCTTGACTATGTCTACATGCCTAAATGCATGAGTTGCCGTCATGTGATTGGCTGATTAGAAATCAAGTGTTAACGAGCAGTTGGACAGGTGTACCTAATAAAGTGGTGGCTCCAGCAAACTAGAAGAAGCTTTACACACATGGAGAGAGAGTCTCAGAATGTACAGGAAGGCCCTATGTAATGCCAGAGCTGCTTATTACTCCTCACTGATAGAAAAAAACAAAAACAATCCAAGGTTCCTCTTCAGCACGTTAGCTTCTCTGACTAAATGTAACTACACTATTGATCCACGTATATTCCTACAACCCTCAGCAGTGATGACTTCATGGACTTCTTTAACGACAAAATTCTGACAATTAGAGACAGAATTTATCACCGTGTTCCATCCACTGGCTCTAATCTGCCCTCAGATGCTGTTATTGTAGAGACAGATGAAGTAGCTAATATTCACCTCAACACATTTACTTCAATCAACTTCGCTGAACTAGCTTCACTGATGTCGTCATCTAAAACTTCAACCTGTCTTCTGGACCCTATTCCATCCGGATTGCTAAAACACATTTTCCCTTTGATTAGCCCTTCCTTACTAGAAATACTCAATATGTCTTTATTATCTGGCTATGTACCACAGTCCTTTAAAGTAGCTGTAATTAAACCTCTCCTTAAAAAACCTGCCCTCGACTCAAGTATTTTAGCCAACTATAGACCCGTTTCCAATCTTCCCTTCCTCTCTAAAATTCTGGGAAAAGCAGTTGCTAAACAGCTGTGTGACTTTTTACACAACAATAACTTATAAGAGGATTTCCAGTCAGGTTTTAGAATGCATCACAGCTTTAGTTAAGATTTCAAATGATATTCTCGATTGTTCTGTTAGATCTTAGTGCTGCATTTGACACAGTCGACCATCAAATCTTGTTACAGAGACTGGAGCATCCTATTGGTAAAAAAGGGACTGCACTAAACTGGTTTAAGTCCTATCTTTCAGATCATTCCCAATTTGTCCATATCAATAATCTTTCTTCTATCCATACCAAAGTTAATCATGGGGTTCAACAAGGTTCTGTGCTTGGACCAATACTTTTCACTATCTATATGCTCCCATTGGGAATTAGAAAACACTCTATTAATTTCCACTGTTATGCTGACGATACACAACTATCTATCAATTAAGCCAAATGAAACCAATCAGCTAGCTAAACTTCGAGCCTGTCTTAAGGATATACAATCCTGGATGACCTGCAATTTCCTTCCACTGAATTCAGACAAAACAGAAAATATTGTACTTGGGTCCGAAATCCTGAGGAACTCAATATCCAGTGATATAGCTATCCTGGATGACATCTCCCTGGCCTCTAGCTCCACGGTGAAAAACCTGGGAGTCATTTTCGACCAAGACTTGTCATTCTCTGCCCACATTAAACATATTTCCAGGACTGCTTTCATTCACCTACGCAACATAGCAAAGGTCAGACACTTCCTGTCTCTGAAAGATGCGGAAAAACGTATCCATGCATTTATTACTTCCAGGCTTGACTACTGCAATTCTTTACCGTCCGGTTGTACCAAAAAGTCTCTAAGGACTCTCCAGCTGATCCAGAATGCAGCTGCACATTTATTAACTGGCACTAGAAGAAGGGAGCATATCTCACCTGTATTAGCCGCTCTACACTGGCTTCCTGTGAAATCCTGGCTGGCCTAGTCATAGTTACACTGCGATAGGTTAGTCTGGTCCTCATGAGATGCTCTGGGCTTCTTTTTCTTCACCTATCTGTGATACTGTTGAACCACTATTGTACTTTTAAATCTGCTGTGGTCCCGGAGTCCTGCCCTGTGTTTTCTCATTCACAGAGCATGCTGCAGTGCAGCCACTGAGGGATCTATGGATGTTGGAGTGTCTGATGCTGTCCTGCTGAAACCTGGACGCTGTGATGGATCCTGCGCATCATCCTCCACTTATACCAACATTAATTACATTTCTATTTATCTGTTTGTAATATTCAAATTTCTCTGTAATGTTCTCCTGCACACATCATCTACTGCACACCTGTCCGTCCTGGAAAAGGGATCCCTATTCTGTTAGTCTTCCTGAGGGTTCTTCCATTTTTTTCCCTGTTAAAGGGTTTTTCTAGGGAGTTTTACCTTGTATGATGTGAGGGTCTAAGGACAGGGGATGTTGTTGCTTTTGTACAAATTGTAAAGCCCTTTGGGGCAAATCTGATTTTTGATTCTGGGCTATATACATAAATTGAATTGAATTGAGTGTATATGCAAATATGTAAATATGTGTAATATATATATATATATATATATGTATTATAGACGTGCCCCCCATGAGGTTCCATCAAGGGGGCGCGTTTGACTTCGGGGAGCATGCTTTTTTATTTTAATTTTTTTTTACCATCCTAGAATAAAGTGCAATTGCACCTCCACTACATTAGGGGGCGGTAGCACTCTCAATGGCAGAATGTGTGCAGGAAGCATACAGCACAGAGTATGAGTATGAAGTGTAGACACAAAGTCTAGCAGACCCTTAAATTAAACCATGAAAACATATTTAACAGGGATGAGAAGACAGGCAGAGAGAGACAGAAATAAAGAGACAACTGAAAGTCTCTCAAAGCCAAGACAAGGAAATATGATGAAGTGTCTGTAGCGCTTGGTTCATTGTGAAAGACCAGTGTATTATTGTGTCTAAAATGTTGGCAGCGGACGGCACGAAGACAAATAAATTAACATTACGCCCCAAACACGCCGATAAGCCGATTTTATGTCATTTTATATTTTTCAGTATCATATGGTTTGACAAAATCTTTAATTGAGGATTTAATTGTATTCTTGAATTTCAGATGCTCTTTAAATCTTTTTTGTTACAGTTAATAAAGCTATTCTTTGTTGTAAGATTGGTCCATATTTCTTTCTTTTTTTTCTCTTATACATTAATAAGGATAAAGTGTTATGCAGAGGTACTTATAACAATTTTATAGACAAATTATATTATTTATAGTTGTGTGGGGGGGCGCGAGATGTTTTCTTTTTCGGGCGCAACAGAAATCAATTGAGAAGCACTGACCTAACTGAAGTGAAAACACACTGTCCTTTAAGTGAGAGGCAGGGATACACTTAGTCAGCACTTAATAAGCTTAAATACACATAGAACTAATTACTGACTTTATACGGGTGTGGAATGAGAGCCAATTGACACATGAGAGTAAAAGAAGACAAGATATACAGGGAGGAAAAGATTTAAAAATTGAATAGAGACAAGACACAAGAGGGAAACAGAGAAACATCCCAAACAGCAGGAAATAAGACATGATAGACACATGACAGAACTGCCTTTAGAAAAACACAAAATTTAGGCACCTTCACATATTCAGGATATGTTCCTGGATATTACACAGCTGGTTATAATCTAACTCTGTCAACACTGTGTTTTTCTACTATGAAACACGTTCATGTGAAGGATGCAGCATCTTTAGAACCATGACTGATCTATTTCATAAGATACAGGATTAGATGGAACTGTGGCACTATGAAGCCTCCAGGCAAAACAACTGTGTTTCAGGGACAATAAAATGTCATGAAACATAAACAATAAGAGAGTAAGATGACGTGGACAAATAAGAGACAAATGATTTCTAGCGTATTGTGTAATATCCTGAAGGCTGACTGAACCAGAACTGTAACTGTATAACATTTTCATGCATTTTCATCTTATCCAGTCGTATACATTTTAATACATTTTTGTCATATTTTTTGAGCTTTTTAAAAACAGGACTGAAGTTTGACATTATTATTTCTCATTGGTCCAATAGTCATGCATTGACATTTACCAAAAGCATATTTGTCCACTCATGTGATAAAAATGTAAAAAATATCCCTTTAAGGTGCATTTAGAAGAGATGACATGTGTGATTAATTTGTGATTTGCAAGGTTGTAGGTTAATAATATGCATTGGTAGTCTAGAGATTCTTTGTTTTCCTCTCAAATTGCATTATGAATTTACAATTTTCTAATTTTTCTAACTTTAACCTCCAGACCCTCTAGAAGAGTGTGTTGCTCGCTTTCAACTGAAATTATGCCACTGCCTTAGGGGCTGACCAGAGAGGAGAGTGATGTATTTTCAGTGGTATTTATGGGCAGCAATTAAGTTGTAAGTAAAAGGACCTACAGGTTTCAAATTGCTGCAATAAAGAGAAAATGCCTGCAGGTGCAAGTAAGGAAGGGTAAAAGGAAGGAAGGAAAGTATCTATACAACAAGGATTTCAAATTCATGTCTACAGAGAGTAAAAGTGGATGTGATGTTTGGTTGATGTTGTCCTGATGCTGAAAGGTGAATTGGTGTAAATCACTGGTACAACCTTATGAAAACATCACATACATAAAAATGTGTGTGTGTGTGTGTGTGTGTGTGTGTGTGTGTGTGTGTGTGTGTCTGTGTGTGAACAGTGGAATACCATTTCACAGGTCCTCTGTTTTAAAGATGGCGAGGATGAGGTCAGAGAGGAAGCAGAGCTTCCCACATGCTGCCTGTCAGGGAGCTCTCTCAGCTTTCCCTCTGAAAACAATCAAGTTTTTATGAAGAGAGGACCTGTGAAATGTGAGTCCACTGTTCACACACACACACACACACACACACACACTCACACACACACACACACACACACACATACACAAGCACACACAAACACACACAGCAAAGTAACTGAGTACAAATACTTCATTACTTTACTTTTAAGTAGAAATGTTGTTTTTCTATACTATACTTGAGTAATTACTTTTATTTTTTTTATTTCTACTTCTACTGCTATTGCTATTTTTTACATAATTACCTGTACTTTCCGCTTCTCACATTTTAAAATATCCTCATTACTCCTCTTTCATCCTAGCAAGTTTTCATGACCACTGTGGGGCCAAAAAGTGATTTTCTGTCACAAAGTGCATTATTTGCTCTCTGCTCTAAATTATAACCAAGCCAGCCCTTTTCACTTTAAAATACATTCGAAAGGACAATATAAAATTCGTGTAAAAAAGTGATGACAGCTCATATAATGGGAGGTAACGGTTAATAGTTTTCTATTCAATAGATTTTAGTTTCCTCACTCACTATTACCTGTTCCAATACTTTTAAAGGAACAATACACATAAAGTGCAAAATCTCAAAAGTGATCACACTGATCATTTATATTAAATGGCAACAGATTTTTTAAAATTAATTTTACTTTTATACTTTGAGTAGTTTTGGAACCAGAAATTTTACACTTTTATTTGAGTAAAAAGCTTGAATTCACACTTATATTTTATATATATTTTTAAACTCTAGTATCTATACTTCTACCTGAGGAATCTGAGCTCTTATCATGAGAGAGGGAGAGCTGTATATTAAATATATGTATGTGTTTATCTTTTGTAAACTGTATTAGCAACATGTTTTTGTTTAGTCAATGAAGTTATTTAAATTTTACTGCATTGATGTGTGTGTGAGATAGAGAAACTTACAGGTCAGTGATATATCATGGTTGGCAAAATGAGAAAGGATAAGATCCAGTTTTAAGAAGCATACAATAGGTATGTCAAAATGGAGAGTTTGTGGTTATGCTGGTTTTTTAAGAGAGTTTTACTATCTGGTACCAAGTTTTTAGGGTTACACCACAGTTTTGGCATTGTCCCTTACACAGTCTCCTGGTAGAGTAAATTACTTCTTTCTTTACAATAAAGCTCAAGTTAATACAGCATAATAAGTCTTTGAAATTGTGACTTTCAGGTTTGTGGCAGAGCTGAACCTGATCTTCTGGATCCAGCAGCTGGAGCCGGTCCAGCTGTCACAGTTTGGGATAGATTTACCCTCATAAAATGTGCAGCAGTCCAGATGAGAGAAGCTGAGTTGACACGTTTATAGTCTTCTCTGCTGCCTTGGGTCAGCACTGCTGAACATTTTGCCCTGTGTTTGGCCTCTCAGGCTACAAATTAGCTGTCTGACCTTTGATTGCCTCACAACAGATCCTCAAAACTAAATGGAAAAATTCTGATATGTTCATAGCTCTGCAAAATCTGTACATGATTATAATCTAATTATTTTATATAACCCACTGACAGGACATCATGTGTTTGTCCTAATCATAAGATTCCTATGTTTAAGGTTACATTTCCACTCCGTACAAATCTTGCAGTGAATAGTAGTAAAAGCAGTGATTGAAAACTGGATTTCAGTTTAAATAAGATTAATAAAACTAAATAAAACAACAGAACAGATTTCTTATATTAGACTGTCACCTTTTTTTTGTATTTTATGCTTTACAATTGCATAACTTATTTACCTTACAGAACACAGAAAATACTTTATTTGCAACAATAAAATATCTCTATACTTTATGAAGTAGAAAACTGTGATATTTCAGCTTTTATGACAAGGAAAACTTGAGGAAAATGTTTGCGTCTTTTGGACATACAGCGAATTAGCCAACTGTTTATCGATTTTTATCAGCAATAAAACATACAAAAAAACAATTGGTAACTTTATAAAAACCTAGATGGATTAAATAGTTTTTAAATGCTTTTTAAGTTCCTACTGTAGCGAATCCTCCATAGCTGTGAGGATTAGCCATAATCCTTTGCTGTTACTACACTCTGCAGTTTGCCAGTAAAAAATAATAATAACGATAATAATAACAAAAATACTCCTACTGAAATCTTGACCAATTTCCAAATTTGGTTTGTTCCACATGTCATTAGTGCAGCTATGATACAGGATGACAGAATATAATGACAGCTTTTCATTTTGTCATTGCAGTGTAAATCATTACAATAAAGTGGTTTCACTTTGGGTTATTTCTGTTTTTGCTTTAGGTTTTTCTATTGCGATTGTGTGCAAAACACGTTGTGTGTAGATTTATTAGTTTAACAATCTGCATAATATTATTTAAGTTCATGATACTAATTATCCATGATTAGAAGTATGCAGAGCCATAACCACTTTAGTGATGTTCCAACCAAGCAGTTTAAACCCAGAGTTCTCAGAGTTGAGAATGTAATTTGTCAAAGGTTACAGCACAGCAGAAAGAGCCAAATGGGAACTCACAGAGCATTCAGCCAATTTTCAGAATTTTTTTTTTTCAATTTATTCATTCTGTATCACTGTAGTTTAGTACTACTGCATTTGACTTTCGATAGGAGAGAAGCAAACATTGAGAGGAGACAGATGAGGTGGCTAGGGCATCTATAGTGGAGCCTCCTAGATGTTGCCCTGGTCAGATGTTCAGGGCCAGAGAAGACCCAGGACACACTGGAGAGGCTACGTCTCTTGGCTGGCCTGGGAACTCCCTGGGGTTCCCCTTGAAGGAGTGGGATGATGTGACAGGGTAGAGGAAAGTCTTGGCTTCTCTGAGGCTGCTGCCCCTACGATCCGACCCGGAGCACAGAAGAACATAGGAGGTAGTAGGAGATTTCTGGCAGCCAGTCATTTCTTGCAAACAATTTCCCAAGATTTTAAAAAATAAGTCTTGATGATTATTAGTTTTATATGAATATGGAAAACAGATTAGGCAAGTCATGTGACATCTGTTCTGGCATCTTCCTTTGTAACAACCTCCTCCGACGGGTGCATTTGATTTATTGTTCCTGTGCTTTAGACATTTTCACAACCAAACCACACAGTTTATTATGACATCATATTCACCGGCTGAGGGTGAATAATAAATGATTCCATCATCTTTCCAAACATTTTTGTGGGTGGCTCACACATTAGCTTCAGGAAAAAAACTGAGGGAAAGACATTGAAGAAACGGACTTTTGTTGAAGAAGCTGTCAAAAAACTACACAAAGCAGACTGTAAAGAACAATTATTCAAATGTTTACCGGATTTGGGGAATGCAAAAAGGTGAGTTGAGTTGAGTTGGAAATGCCTCACCAGCAGATGTTTCTGTTGTAACTGCATCTGGAGAATCCTGGTTCCCACTGATCCAGCTAGGCTGTCACCTTCCATTTGGTCATCAGCTGCTCCATGTGACCATGAAACATGACAGCAGGTCAGGACGAGGTCGGTCATTGTGTGTCTTCAAACCCCAGGAGAGGAATCTTATCAAAACACATTTGGATCCACAGTTGTGATTCACGTCTCAGGTAACAGTGACTCAGTGACCTGCATGGAGCAAAAACTGGATACACTCCACCATTTTCTGTCATTGATTTCTTATTTTTTGCATATTTGTCACACTTACATGTTTCAGATCATCAAACAAATTTAAATATTAGTGATATACAACACAAGTAAACACAAAATTCAGTTTTAAATGGAGGCTTTTATTATTGAGGGAACAAAAGAATATACAAACCTACATGGCCCTGTGTGAAAAAGTGATTGCCCCCTAAACTTATAACTGGTGGGGCCCTTAGCAGAAACAACTACAATCAAGTGTTTGTGATAACTTGTAATAAGTCTCTTTTGTTTGTAGAATTGTTGTAATTCAGCCACATTGGAGGGTTTCAAGGATGTTAATTAAACTGCCTTTTAAGGTCATGCTACAGCATCTCAATAGGATTCAGTGAAGGATTTTGACTAGGCCACTCCAAAGTCTTCATTTAGTTTTTCTTCATCCATTCAGAGGTGGACCTGCTGCTGTGTTTTGGATCATTTTCCTGCTATTGAACCAAAGTTAATTTCGACTTGAGGTAACAATCAGATGTGACCTCAAGATTTTTGGTAGATAGCAGACATTATGGTTATATTTATCACAACAAGTCTTCCAGGTCCTGAAGTAGCAAAACAGCCCAAGACCATCACACTACCACCACCATACTTTACTGTTGTTAAGAGGTTCCTTTTCTAAAATGCATTCTTTTCACCGGATGTAATAAGATTCACACCTTCCAAAAAATCTACTTCTGTCTCATCAGACCACAGAGTATTTTTCCAAAGATTTTGGGGATCATCAATATGTTTTCTGGGAAAATTGAGACAAGCTGTATTGTTCTTTTTAGTCAGCGGTGGTTTTGGTCTTGGAACTCTGCCATGCAGCCATTTTGCCCAGTCTCTTCTGGTAGAGTCATGAACACTGACCTTAATTGAAACAAGTAAGGCCCTCAGTTCTTTGGATGTTGTCTTTTGCAGTGTTGAACACATTAGTTTGAAAAAATAATTAGATTAGGGGTGCCCAATCCTGGAGATCACCCATCCTACATATTTTAGGAATCTCCCTACTCCAACACACCTGATTCTAATCATCAACTCACAATCAAGCAGCTGAAGCTTGCCAAGGGCTTGTGAATAATTGTAATCTGGTGTGTTGAAGTAGGGAGATTTGTAAAACATGTAGGATAGTTAAATTAGATGTAGTTACTAATTACTTCTCCCAAAAAGCAAAAGTTAGAGAGTTAGCAACTGAGGTACTACACTATACAAGTAACAAATTTTCAGAGAAAGAAACAACTGTGATACTTTTTTGAATTTTTAAAATGTACTATGATTTACTGAGAGTCTCTGAACACTGCAGTGAGTGAAAGAAGCAAAGACACAGCAGTCGTTGATTGGTGTCGCATGAACACCTACAAACCAATAGGCTGTCATAATCATGTATGCTTATACTTCCCAGAAAACTACGATATGATTTTTGTTTTCACTTTCTTGAGTTAAACATGAAATAAAGATATTTTTAAAATATAAGGAAAAATAAAAGTGATTGGATGAAAATATAATGAGTAGAAGTTTGTTACTATGTCTTAGTTATACCTCTGCCGGAAATTTATTAACCAAAAAAACTCAGCTAATGTTGTTGTATTGTATTTAGTGATGTTACTACCTGTTATTTGGTCCCTGCATGTGCACATGGAAACATCTGTTCACATCTGTTAGGGCATGTCGACTGCGTCTTCTTCTTTGGACTCTCAGCTCCGCCTGCCTGCAGTGCTGCAGTTTTATAGACGCTATCTCTGCCTATATAGGCATGTGTGTGCGGAGCCACAGGCACAAGTGAGTGTAACATCAGTATTCATCAAGCTGAGAATCACTCCTGACTAAAAATACTCCTCCCGCAGAGAAAGTCTAAAACAACTTCATGAAGTGTCCCACTTTTACCTTCGGCAACACAAAGGACTATTTCTGAGAGGAAATAATGTTGCGGTTTTACGTTATAGTCAAGTGATATATAAATTATTGCATCTTAAAGACAAATGTCTAGTTAATGATGTGATTTTGTGAGCATGATACTATTTATTTATTGTTATTTTATAAAAAAAAAAAAAAACAGAATCAATTTAAGACAAAATAAAAAAAAAAAAAATTATATGAATAAAAAAAGTGCTGTACATATTAGATGTAATATTTATTAAGGTCATTTATCAAATCTGGCAATTCATCATTTTTCTTAGTTTTTTTTTATTTATTTTTTTTATATCACAATACACATTGTATTATGAACATCTTAGAGAGTAAGTATCATGCCTTTATTTTATTGTATCATTTGCAGTACGCTGTAGTTTTTCCACCAGTTTTAACCTTTCTGTGTATAAGAAAACCACCTAGTAGGTAACAGTTATGAAGCCACTATTGTAGCAGCTTAAATGAGTAGGTAGTAGTAGTGTTGGTGCTATAATTATATATGTATCTATGTCTTGCGATAAGCTACTTACCAATTCTATTTGCCCAGAAGGAAAAGAGACCTGTGTTCTTGCAAAAAGGGGGGATGGGTGCGAAAACCTCACCTACAAAACCTCATTCTTTCCCAATGATGGATGAAATGATACAAAACAAATATTATACAATGGAAATAAAGAAATGTGAATGATTAAGCTGTCACTAGCTTATAGAGGGAGGCTAATTAATATTATTGAGACACAACAACCTGTTATTTCTAGAGCTGCAGGGAGAAGCTTGAAAAAGAAGATGTAAAATTATATTAATATGAATTTTTGTGCTTAAAAACACTATTATATCTTGTTACAGTATCAAAACTTCTGATAAAACACTGGAGGCAGACAAAATGTCCAGTGTCTGTATTCAGTATGTGAGGAAAACACCTATTGTTGATGTTTTAAGTATACAAACTAAGTTAAATCTCTGATCTGTTATGATCACTCATGACTTTGGACCCTTGAGCTGCTTGTGAATTTGGACCATTTAACACATCAAGGATAATGGTAATTCCATCTATAGGATAATGCTGATGCGGTTATAATGTTTTTTGGTTGCTCGGGAGAAAAGAGTTTTTATATTCATTCATTTTGATGATTCAAACAGCTCCAGAGAAATCAGCCTTCAGCAGAAATGAATCTCCCTTTTTATTCCTGAACAAACAAAGTCAGAATATTTAATACTGCAGAAATTGTTGGTTGTGACTGACCGAAATCATCACTGTTGCAAAGCTGCATCTTTTAATCGCCTACTCTGGAGATCTTCTAAATATGGGTATGATTTTCTATTTTAGAAGCTTGGTAATAATTATAATAATACATCATTATAATGTTGACACTCAACACTGCCTGTCTCTCAAATTACTATTGTAGTATGTTCCCATATTCATATATATATATATATATATATATATATATATATATATATGTATGTATATATGTTGCTCCTTCACTTCTTCTCCTTCACTCCTTCACTTCTTCCTTTTCTCAGACTTCAGGCCTGTGACTGTGTGCTCCACAGAATTTCTGCTGTTGCAGTAAAGCAGTGAAACACAATCACAAGGAAGTGAGATCCTCGTCCACTACAGTATTCAACACAATCGCTGCTGCATCATCCTGATGATATACTGAGCTCAGCTCCTGGCTTCGCTCTCCTTGGACGTTGTGATAAAACTGCGACTCCACCTGCTTAGCTTCAGAACATCCAGCCATCCCATTTGTTTAACTTTCTGCTGCAGTATTTTCCGTCACATTCTCAGCCACAGAGATGATCGTACAGATGTTGGGAAACTCATCTTGCACACTGTCACATGCAAACATATCAGCTCCGCTCTAAGCTGCAGTATTTAACCACATTCTCTCACCTGCATATGAAATAACTGCGGAGAGTGTTTGGTTTCCCAACGGCTCACACTCACGTGAATCAGCTGAATGTGAACCAGCCAATAACATAGAATAATGGCACAGAGCATCAGCAGCTGTTCTATATTCAGATAGAAATATAACTGATGAGGATGAAGTTATAATTCAGAGTAAATTTACACTAAACTACAAGTACTGTAACTGCTACTTTGACATGATTAAGCTCTCCTTAAGTTACTACTGTTGTAATTAGTAACAGTAACTAGTTACAACACTACAATGTTAGGAAATGTTATCATATAACAATGAAAACATATGCTTTCAGTAGAGGTCAAGTGGTCTGAGAGTAAAAGCTTTGCCTGAGCCTTACAGTGTTTGGTGTATCCGGTATATTCTTCCTGGCTGCAGCAGGGAAAACAAAGCTGGCTGTGGTCCCTAATGATTCTTTTTGCTTAATTCCTGCAGCAACTGATGTAAATGTCTTTCAAGAGGCACTTCTGTGTTTTCCTACGTTCCTGTCAGGTATCTGAAACATTCTACCATAATTTCACTGATCCCCCCAGTATAGAGCTTTGTAGTGATTATCTTCAGGACAGATTTTCAATCACAACCAGATTTGAAACCTTTTTAATTTTGGTAAAAAATGAATAAAGTCTGGTAGGAAGCTCAGTGCGTAATCCTACTTAACTCAGGTTTCATATTTCATTCATCTGTTTTTGCTTTGGAAGGAAATTAGTGATGTAGAGGTTTACTAGAGCCATGCTGTGGTCTGCAAAGTAGTTCTGGAACGAATCTAGCTCCGTTTTCAATATTTTTCCTCAAACATAATGCAACATACAAAAGGAGAAAGAACACCTTTCACTAGAAGGACATGTCGTATCATTTCCAGATTAATATTTAAAACATGTAACCAGTTTAGATTTAAATACTTTCATTTTTTCACTGTTTCTGTTAATAATTTATTGTATTAAGGGTCTGTTTCATTCAATTCTTTTCCAAAAAACTTAAACATCCACATATATTTTAAATTCCTTTTAAAGAGGGAGGAGGTGGGGTCTGAACTCTAAAAAAAATATTGATCACAACAACTTTGAGTAAACTTTGGAAGGTTGTTGATTTAGTGCAGTATTTATACAACTTTTTTTTAATTATCAATAAATAAGACCAGGAACAGACGGCAGAGACTTTATTAATCATTTGCAGGATTTCCTCCAGGAACTGGTGTGAAACTGGAGTGAGGTAAAGACATTTACTGACATTTACCATTGTTATTGGTCCCTTTATTCAAATCCTATTACATGTCCCTGTTTATTTATTAGCCATCAACTGCAGTACAAACATTCAGTCAATTGTTTCCATCTGCAGCATAATACGCATCTTGTTTTATCTGTTAGGCCTTTAAAGCTCCTCTGAACTAATGTAACCACACACAGCAGGTTCCTCTTACTTATCCATTCACATAATTTACAAAAAATCTCTTTAGATTCAGAACATTGTCACATCATGGTTCCTACCTTTGCAGGTTGTTCTTATTTTTATGTAAATGTGTCCTGTATTACCTGTATAAAGACGGAAATGGGGATAATCACACCTTATTTGGAAGAGGTGGGTTGGGTGGTGGTTGGAGAAATAAATGAAAAACATTCTTTATGCAACAGGAGATAACTTTTTTGACAACAGTAACTAGACATTTAACCATGTTACTAATTCTTTTAACCTAAACTATGATCTACCAAATGTTTTTATGTGTAATTTCAACCAGAACTTAACCACAGGGTTGTCACAGCATAAATCACTGATGCACTGACCCTTACTTCGCTGCATGTTTGTATGATTTTGTACAAAAAATGTGCATACATTAATGTAAAATATCATACAAGATTCAAGATGTGTTTTGTCAAATGTATTATTACATTGTTATATATAGTTTGTATAATTGCACAGTTTGTATTAGTAGAATACATTCTTCTTTGGAAAACATTCAGGCTAAGAATTCATATGTCAGCTTTTTGTAACCTGTTTGCTTCTCTGTCAGTTTTACTGCATTTATTAATAAAGGGTTAATCTCTATTGCATGAGATTACTTAGACATGGTAAAAAAAAGGTTTGGAATTTCTTCATTACTTAAATTGTCTGAATAATAGATATATAATAAATAAATAAATAAAAAATACAAAGTATAAAATTAACATTTTAAATATAGTGTACAGGATAGTTTCATGCTAAATCATTGAGACTCCATTAGGTTTTATGCAGTTGGAATTATCCACATTTGCATAACAATGTGACATGTGTTTGTTGCTGCTTTGGTGCAGATGTTCTTGCTCAGTTTCCATTATAGCAGCCTTACTCATCCCACCTGTGACTGGGCTGCTTCCATCAGCTTCTACTACATGCCCCTAGTGTTCCAGGACTCAGAAAACCTATCAGCAGATCAATAAAGCTTTTTTATACCCCAGTTGCAGTTTTCCACCAATCAATGAAGCTCAAATAAACTTCACAGCCTTAGTTGACATGTAGCCAAGCTAATATCTGATAGAGAACATGACTCACACATTACATTAGTTGATTTGACCTGATAATAATAATAGTAGTAATAATAATAATAATAATACTAATAATAATAATTTAAAAAAAGGAAATAAATAGTCTTTAAATGAATAAATTAATGAATGTTTAGGAACAACAAGAATGACCTTTGACTCATTTTAATTCTAATTCTTTGTAGCATTTATAGCAGCATTTATTAGCATCATCTGTTAGGATAGGAAATAACATTCATATATATGTTTTATTATTGTGTAATCCAATCAAATTATGAATTAGTTACATTTTGGGGGGGGCAACACAGAGGTAATGGCTAGCACTGTTCCCTCACGCAGCAAGGTCACAGTATCAAGTCCTTGTTCTGGGATATTTCTTTGTGGAATTTCATGTTCTTTCTGTGTCTCCGTGGCTTTTCTCCAGGTTCTCCAGCTTCCGCCACAGTACAAAAACATTCTGAGGTTCTACATTACCCATAGGTGTGAGTCATCATTCATTCATTCAACATCCTTTAAAGATCACCAGATATACTTTCTTTTTTTGTGTGTGTATAGTATAATTCACTTTGAGTTTGTACACTTACTCACGCACACGTCCTGTTTTCCTGGGACATTGTGATGGCATCTAAGCCCTCAGTCTGTCCCGTGACTAAATAATAAATTACCAACTGGGCAGTCGCCTGCAGTCCATTAGGGAAGAGTGAGACTGATTAATCGATGCTAATTCATTGTGTTTGTCCTCATTGTGACATCATCAAGGGCAATAAATCTGCAGCCTTTTGCCTGAGGCAATAATCTGCAGTCCATGGCATAGTGATGTAACATACAGTGTTACAGGGTAGCAGGGACACATTAAATAAGAAAGAACAATTAACACTGTTATGAGTCCTTGTGTCTAATGAAAATGGTCAAACATGTTTCATTTCAGTTTCTTTTTATTTGTACTTTTTTAGTACAAAAAATACAGATCAGATCTTTTGTTTTTAAGTCTTTATCTTTATATTATCTTTAAAAAATACACAACATTCATGTTGGTTTCTTGTAATTTAAAATTCCATTTGTATCATTTTTTTTTACAAAAAAAATGATTTTGTGTTATCTTTTGCCACAAAATGTCAAATGTCATTTTTAAATTTTATGTTTTATGTTTTTAGTTTTTTAAATACTTTTAAGAGAGTTAAACTATCTAGTACCAAGTTTTTAAGGTTACACATATATATTCAATTATATATATATAAAACATTTTACACAAACTTTTGTTTTTACCTCCATTTTTCATATTTTCAGGAATTCAAAAACTGAAGACTCATTTTATGCACATTAATTGATTTTTTAAATTAATTTAATTCATTTAAATGCTGTCCTAATGTTAGTTTAAATCTATGCAAGTGAGCATTTGCCACATCTGTCAGACTTATGGAATGAAACTGTTAAACCTATTGAGGCAAAGCTATGATTTGTAATTTTGTAATAATTGTAATAATTTCATTTTCTGTGGTATTTTTCAGTCCTGGTCCTAAAAAGTTAAAAACAAAGGGTGCCTGTTTTATAACACACAGGATCCAAATAAAAACATCATTTGAATATGTGTATTTGTTAAATTGTTTTATTTTTTTTTCTGTCTTTCTGGTGGATGGATTATAGTAGTAGTAGTAGTAGTAGTGGTAGTATAGTGCTCAATAAAAGGTTTTTCAACAAATATGTAGGGTAATTTGAGAGAAATATTTTAATTTGTATGGCAAATTGAAAGAAGTAATCTATTTTATGTCCACAGAAAAAAAAATCTTGTGAAATTTGATTGATGTCCTGTTGATGTCCAGTGTTTTTATTTCTCTTCTGAAACTGTAGAAAAAAACTGGTAATTTTGTGCTTGTCTTATTATTATCATTGACCCTGTTCTTTGCCTAATTTGACTGTGGGATGGTGACTGTACACTTGTGACATCAAAACTTCACATAAGTGGTGACTTTCTGATGTCCTGTGTTCTCTGTGGATTGAGCATTTTAACAGTGACAAACTTCACTTTCTATGATTTAGGACCAATAAACCCTGAAGCCAGCTGATGGGGCCAAAGTATGTTCTGTCAGGTCATGTGGGTATCTGAGTTCACCAGAAACCTGCTCCTCTTTCAACCTCAATTTATCATTAATATCTTCACCAGAACAGACTCAAAATCACAGCCTGCTCTCTGTTTAAATTCACACTTTTGAAGATCATTATGTCTCAATGGAGTCTAATTGTCAATAAAATAAATCTCACTGAGAACTATAAGTCACTTGTGATATAAATGTCCCCGCCCTCTGATGTTTTCACATTTTTCAGGTAAGTAAAAACCCAGATTTGCATCTCCAGCTCCTGTCCCCTTATTGCACAATGGCTTGGTCACTAACAAATATATTTAAAGCCACTGACTCATTTCCTGCTGTGGGTTTTAAAAAAAGAAGCAAAGCCACCTACTTGAAGTAGTTAAAGTACTGGGAAGTGTTTCAGCACTTTTTCCTTTAAAGTAACAGACCACAGGGAGATGTGTGTATGAATATGCAATGAGAGAAAGGGGAGGCCAGGAAGATGATGAAAAATATAGCAACCAAACTTCCTGCTGGTTCACCGAGCTCAGGAGCAGCACTGTCCTCTTTCCTGCTGTTTTTACCCCAAACAAACAGAGAAAAAATGATTTGAAACAGTGTCCTGCTTCTGAGGAAGAATCTGGAGCCTTAAATTACAATTTGTCAAACTCATCTCAGTGTGTAGATGCATTCCACTGAATTTTTTGAGAGTTAAATGTCATAATATATAATACAAACTCTGGTTTCTGCTGCTCTTTACACCCATACATAGGTTTCTACTCTTTTACCACAAGTTTATTTCTTTTACCATTAGTTTCCTCTGAAATGTTTGCACATATAATGTAAATACACACAAAGGCAGGATGGAAGGATGAGACAGAATAAAGATATTAAAACTGATACCAGGGTGTAATGAGATCACTCTCTGTGTTGATCATTTATATAATACAAAATAAATAGATGTTTCTGGAAAAAATCAATCGTTATGAACCCTCTATTGCATAGTGTTTCCATATGGCAACAATTATTTTTTCTTTATTTTTCTAAAAAGCTCTGATGTGTTTTTACAGTTAGGTGTGAAAAGGGGGCTTTTATTTTTAAAGGACAATTTATGAGGTCATATGACCAGTCCATTTTGCTCTTGGACATTTGACATATTTGAAATCATTGTCACACAACCAAAGATTGTATTTTATTCAGAATTTTGGAAATTTTTATAGAGGGTTGGCAAGATAGGGGGTTGAAAAGATTAATTAGCTTTCAATGAAATGATTTGAAAAAGAGAGAATATTTCACTAGAATAACACTGTACTTTTACAGAGGAAGGCGACATGAGAAAGATCTCAGAGAGAAAATACTTACATTTTCAAACCCACACTAGATATAGATGCATTTAATAACTTCTAGAATGAATGTGTGTGTGTGTGCTGATCAGTGTGTGATCAGAACAACCCTTATCTTATTTTAACAGGAAATCTGTTCCCCAGAGATTATATTGTATTACCCTGATTTATAGAGAATGTGTAGTGAAACACACCTGATCAAAACAATGGTTTATTAGTATTAAATGTTAATTGCTGTTATTAGAACACAGAAGTCACAGCAACTAACAACAAACAGAGATGATTTTACAAACACAACAGTAAATCATTACGAGTATGAATATGCACTATCAAGTAGCTTTATATTCTAGGTGAATTTATTAATTAAAGTTTATAAATCCTTTTGGGTAATCAAATGATACAAATGATACAAATTGAAAAAATAGACATAAAATGTGCATTTTGAGAGACCAGGTGAATGTTTTTTTTTTAAATAATATTATATATTATTATAATTATTAACTATAACAAATCCATTACCACTATTGCATTAAAAAATGTAATGTAAAATGTTTTTATTACTTAAAATGGCCTAAATACTAGATATATTATAAAAATACAGTATAAGAAATAGTTGTAAACATAGTTAATGGGACTCCATATATATATATATATATATATATATATATATATATATATTGGGTGTGAAGATAAAGTAAAAAGTAAAGTATTTTTTGCCATATGGAAACACTATACAATATTGTTACAGTGGCTTGCGAAACTATGTGGCCCCCTTGAACTTTGTGACCTTTTACCACATTTCAGGCTTCAAACATAAAGATAAAAAACTGTAATTTCTTGTGAAGAATCAACAACAAGTGGGACACAATCATGAGGTGGAACACACTTTATTGGATATTTTAAACTTTTTGAACAAATAAAAAACGAAAAATTGGGAATCTTGTATTGATTTGAAACCTTTAATTTGAAAAACAGTGATCAACATTTTACACAATTTGATGAGCCAAACAATCAATTAATCATTTCAATCAGAATAGCTGTTATTTGCAGCCCTGCATTCTAAAATAAATAAATAAAAATACAAATAATACATGACTCAGTATAAATGTCTGACTGTGTGACTTTCATCAGGTATCCTCATCATAACTGATGGCACCAAATATTTCCCTTTCTCGCCATTCCAGATGTTCCTGGCATATCAGTCCCTTGTAAATTGTCCTGTGGATTTCTGGGCATCCTGTTGTCCTTCATGTTCCAGGAATTTTCTGATGCTTGAGGCAGATTTGTAGCTTCAGGTTCCTCCTTGTTGGGAAACATAGACAATGGCAGCTTCACCTGTGTTTGATTTTCAGCGGGGAGGCATCAATCAATCAAAAGCTTTTGTTTTACCACAACACTTATAATCTCTCAAATTCTCTCTCTTTCTTCCTGAAATAGAAACAAAAGTGTTGAACCAAGTTTTAAAAGTGACTCAGCATTTAAGTAGTGTTCAGTGACCAAGTGTTCTTCTTTATAATTTTAATCTTAAAACTTTTATCTCTTCTTTCCTTTTCGATACACACACAGATCAGATGGGTCTGTACATCTCAAAGCAATATTTATCTAGACATTGAGACCATATGATTCCTTACATTCCAGCACCAGTAGGGAAGGGGAGTGGGAGCTTGTCTAGACCTCGTCTGGTCCAGCCCTAAAGCTGTGACCTCAGTTACATTTCTCTCCAGGAGATTAACCTTCTTTATCTTTTATTTGGTTAATTCGATGATAAATATCCTGTCAAGAAAACAAATGTCATTAAAAGTATTCTTCTTTTAGCAAAATTCCATAACATACCATCAAATTTGCAAAACAAAAACCTAAACTGTCTCTATCTAGATACTCTGTGAAAACTAGAGCTGGGTGTAATAAAAGGGTTTGAAAAAAATCTTGTGAAATCAAAACTTGATGTTATAAGAATGTATCAGCAGCTACTGAGAACTGAGGATTTTTAGCTGATTCAAAACCAGGTTTTAGAGACAAAAAAGAAGTGTGAAGAAAAAAACAAGTGTAAAAGCCGAGTCAAGCCGTCTCATTCTGCAGGTCATGTTCAGCTCAACCTCCCTGTGCCACTGACACAAGCCAAAATCGTGATGCAACCTTTGCTGGAACAATGCAACAAGCTAAATAATTCATTTGACCAAGCTGCAGACAGGAGCTGAACCTGCTTAGCTGAAGGTGAGGTCTGAAGTATCACAGCACACAAAGGATCAGGTTCGCTCCCACGCAACAGTAACAGGCCTCCAGATGTACCAGTTGCAGCAAGTGGAAATACTACTTGCAAATGTGCATTGTGATGTATTTTAATTCTATTTAGGGCCAGAGCCCGCTGACAGTATCCGGAAGAATTCTTTTTCTTTTTTCTTTCTTGCTTCTCTCAAAATGATGTCACAAAAGTCACAAAATTTTGGACACAAGTCACATATTTTATGTTTTGCATTAATAGTTGTGGTTAAATGTCTCGGTAGACCAATAGCAAATTTTTACCATTTCATTTTCTTAAATTGCTGCAAAACTGTTAAAACCTATCAGCAAGCTAGTGTGTGGTGGCCAAGCAGTAAGGTGTTGGTCTTGTAAACCAAAGATTATGGGTACAATACCTATCCATAACTGAAGAAGCCTAGTGAGCTGCATTCTTTAGAACATGCATCCATTATTCTCCCCTGGATGATCACTTCACCATATAGGTTAAAATAACTCACTATTTCTCACCTCCTTTTAGGGAAACAGTGTGTCAAAAAGGTAGGACTTTTGTTTTACTCAAAAACCCAAACATTACTTAAACAATTTGATAACCTCTTAGCAAAGTTCTACCTTTTGCATTCATGACATTAAGTTGTGATTGGGGATTTGCTGCAAAACTTTTAGAAACTATTCCCATGCAAAGGTCATGGGTTCAAGTCCCATCCATACCTTCAGTTGAGTAGGGGGCATTGTTGATAAAATGCATGAGATGAAGCTCCACTGTATGTTCAGCGGGCTTTTGGGAGTGATAAACCAGCCTTTTATGATTTCCATTTTGAGAAACATTGGGTTGAAGTAGGTAACAATTTAGTCTTACTCAACAACCCCAACCATTTACCTACCTTAAGTTGTGATTAGTACATGTTTGACATGAAGCTACACTATATGTCCGTCTGGCTCTTGGGAGTGAAAAACCATCCTTTTATGATTTCCATTTTGAGAGACACTGGGTTGAAGGAGTTAACAATTAGGCCTCACTAAACCATTCACCTAAACATTTTTCATCATTGTTAGCAAATTTTTAGCATTTCAGTTTCTGGCTTTGCTGCAAAACTGTTTAAAAATTCCTTTTTCCAGAGGTGTGGTGGCCAAGCGGTAAGGCGTTGGTCTTGTAAACCAAAGATCATGGGTTCAAGTCCCATCCATACCTAGAGTTGAGTTGGAAGCATCTTTGATTAGAACGTGCATGAGATGAAGCTACACTGTATGTCCGTCTGGCTCTTGGGAGTGAAAAACCAGCCTTTTATGATTTCCATTTTGAGAAACATTGGGTTGAAGAAGGTAACAAATTAGTTTTACTCAACAACCCCAACCATTCACCTACACATTTTGATTCACCTCTTAGCAAATTTTTACCATTTCAGTTTCTTGCTTTGCTGCAAAACTGTTAAAAAATAACATTGACCTGAGGTATGGTGGCCAAGCGGTAAGGAGTTGGTCTTGTAAACTAAAGATCATGGGTTCAAGTCCCATTCATACCTGGATTGGAGTAGGAAGCATCTTTGATTAGCACGTGCATGAGATGAAGCTACACTGTATGTTCAGCGGGCTTTTGGGAGTGATAAACCAGCCTTTTATGATTCCCATTTTGAGAAACATTGGGTTGAAGAAGGTAACAATTTAGTCTTACTCAACAACCCCAACCATTTACCTACCTTAAGTTGTGAGTAGTACATGTTTGACATGAAGCTACACTACAGTACTACTCGGAAAATTAGAATATCGTGTAAAAGTTGTTTTATTCGGGCAATTTAACATATAAGGTGAAACTAATACATTTTATAGTACTATTAAATGCAAAGTCAGATATTTCAAGCTTTTATTTGTTTTGATTTTGCTCATTAGAACTTACAGCTTCAGAAACCTGAAATTCAAAAACTCAGAAAATTAGAATATTGCTTGAAATCAATTTAAAAAAGGGATTTTAAATACAAAAATGTCAGGCCTCTGAAAATAAAATGTTGCATCTGTACTTAGTACTTGGTTGGGGCCCCTTTTGAACGAATGACTGCCTTAATCCTGCGCGGCATGGATGCTACCAGGTTGTGGCACATCTCCGGTGTTATGGAAGACCAACATGCTTCAATCGCGGCCTTGAGCTCTTCTTTATTGTTTGGTCTCTTCCCGTTCAGCTTTCTCTTGGCAATGCCCCACAGATTTTCTATGGGGTTCAGGTCAGGTGAGTTTGCGGGCCAATCAAGCACAGTAATCCCATGGTTGTTGAACCAGGATTTTGTACTTTTGGCAGTGTGGGCAGGTGCCAAGTCCTGCTGGAAGATGAAATCTGCATCCCCATAAAGCTGGTCCGCTGAAGCAAGCATGAAGTGCTCTAAAATGTCCTGGTAGACAGCTGCGTTTATGCTGGACTTGATAAAGCACAGAGGACCAACACCAGCAGCTGACATGGATCCCCAAGTCATCACAGCCTGGGGAAACTTAACACTGGACTTCATGCATCTTCCATTTTGCGCCTCTCCGGTCTTCCTCCAGACTCTGGAACCTTTGTTGCCAAATGAGATGCAAAACTTGCTCTCATCAGAAAAGAGGACTTTGGACCACTGGGCAACAGTCCAGTCTTTCTTTTCTCTAGCCCAGCTAAGGCGCCTCTGGCGTTGCTTGCTCGTGAGGAGCGGCTTGACAACAGGAATACGACATTTGAAGCCCATGTCCAGCATCCTCCTGCGTGTCGTTTCTCTTGAAGCAGCAACTCCAGCTTGAGTCCACTCCTTATGAAGTTCCCCCACACTTTTGAATGGCCCTTTCCTGACCATCTTCTCCAGGCTGCGGTCATCCCTCCGGCTTGTACACCGTTTTCTTCCACACTTCTGCCTTCCACTTAACTGTCCATTAATGTGCTTTGACACAGCACTCTGAGAACATCCAGCTTCTTTTGCGATCACTTTTTGTGTCTTACCCACCTTGTGCAGGGAGTCAATGATGGTTTTCTGCACAACTGTCAGATCTGCAGTCTTCCCCATGATTGTGAATTCTTCTAAACCAAAGACACAGGCTTTTTAAAGGCTCGGGACCCTTTTGCAGGTGTTTTGGATTACTTACCTGATTAGTGTGTGACACTTTGAGCCTTCAATACTGAAGCTTTTAACAGTATTCTAATTTTCTGAGTTTTTGAATTTGAGGTTTTCTGAAGCTGCAAGTCCTAATGAGCAAAATCAAAACAAATAAAAGCTTGAAATATCTCACTTTGCTTGTAATGAGTCTATAAAATGTATTGGTTTCACCTTTTATGTTGAATTGCATGAATAAAACAACTTTTACACAATATTCTAATTTTCCGAGTAGTACTGTATATGTCCGTCTGGCTCTTGGGAGTGAAAAACCATCCTTTTATGATTTCCATTTTGAGAAACGTTGGGTCAAACAAGGTAACAAGTTAGTTTTACTCAACAACCCCAACCATTCACCTAAACATTTTGATCACCTCTTAGCAAATTTTTACCATTTCAGTTTCTTGCTTTGCTGCAAAACTGTTAAAAAATATGGTAAATCTTAGGTGTGGTGGCCAAGCGGTAAGGCATTGGTCTCGTAAACCAAAGATCATGGGTTCAAATCCCATCCATACCTGGAGTAGAGTAGGAGTAATTGTTGAGTAGTGCATGTTTGGAGTGAATCTACATGGTGTGCTCATGTGGCTCGAAGGAGTGATAAATTTGCCCTAAATGTTTTCCATTTTAAGAAACATTCGGTCAAAGAAGGTAACAAATTAGTTTTACTCAACAACCCCAACCATTCACCTAAACATTTTGATTCACCTCTTAGCAAATTTTTACCATTTCAGTTTCTTGCTTTGCTGCAAAACTGTTTAAAAATTCCTTTTTACAGAGGTGTGGTGGCCAAGCGGTAAGGCGTTGGTCTTGTAAACCAAAGATCATGGGTTCAAGTCCCATCCATACCTAGAGTTGAGTTGGAAGCATCTTTGATTAGTATGTGCATGAGATGAAGCTACACTGTATGTTCAGCGGTCTTTTGGGAGTGATAAACCAGCCTTTTATGATTTCCATTTTGAGAAACACTGGGTTGAAGGAGGTAACAATTAAGCCTCACTAAACCATTCACCTAAACATTTTTCATCATTGTTAGCAAATTTTTAGCATTTCAGTTTCTGGCTTTGCTGCAAAACTGTTTAAAAATTCCTTTTTCCAGAGGTGTGGTGGCCAAGCGGTAAGGCGTTGGTCTTGTAAACCAAAGATCATGGGTTCAAGTCCCATTCATACCTGGAGTGGAGTAGGAAACATCTTTGATTGGTACGTGCATGAGATGAAGCTACACTGTATGTTCAGCGGGCTTTTGGGAGTGATAAACCAGCCTTTTATGATTTCCATTTTGAGAAACACTGGGTTGAAGGAGGTAACAATTAAGCCTCACTAAACCATTCACCTAAACATTTTTCATCATTGTTAGCAAATTTTTAGCATTTCAGTTTCTGGCTTTGCTGCAAAACTGTTTAAAAATTCCTTTTTCCAGAGGTGTGGTGGCCAAGCGGTAAGGCGTTGGTCTTGTAAACCAAAGATCATGGGTTCAAGTCCCATCCATACCTAGAGTTGAGTTGAAAGCATCTTTGATTAGTACGTGCATGAGATGAAGCTACACTGTATGTTCAGCGGGCTTTTGGGAGTGATAAACCAGCCTTTTATGATTTCCATTTTGAGAAACATTGGGTTGAAGAAGGTAACAATTTAGTCTTACTCAACAACCCCAACCATTTACCTACCTTAAGTTGTGAGTAGTACATGTTTGACATGAAGCTACACTATATGTCCATTTTGAGAAACACTGGGTTGAAGGAGTTAACAATTAGGCCTCACTAAACCATTCACCTAAACATTTTTCATCATTGTTAGCAAATTTTTAGCATTTCAGTTTCTGGCTTTGCTGCAAAACTGTTTAAAAATTCCTTTTTCCAGAGGTGTGGTGGCCAAGCGGTAAGGCGTTGGTCTTGTAAACCAAAGATCATGGGTTCAAGTCCCATCCGTACCTAGAGTTGAGTTGGAAGCATCTTTGATTAGAACGTGCATGAGATGAAGCTACACTGTATGTCCGTCTGGCTCTTGGGAGTGAAAAACCAGCCTTTTATGATGTCCATTTTGAGAAACATTGGGTTGAAGAAGGTAACAATTTAGTTTTACTCAACAACCCCAACCATTCACCTAAACATTTTGATCACCTCTTAGCAAATTTTTACCATTTCAGTTTCTTGCTTTGCTGCAAAACTGTTAAAAAATATGATAAACCTTAGGTGTGGTGGCCAAGCGGTAAGGCGTTGGTCTCGTAAACCAAAGATCATGGGTTCAAATCCCATCCATACCTGGAGTAGAGTAGGAGTAATTGTTGAGTAGTGCATGTTTGGAGTGAATCTACATGGTGTGCTCATGTGGCTCAAAGGAGTGATAAATTTGCCCTAAATGTTTTCCATTTTAAGAAACATTCGGTCAAAGAAGGTAACAAATTAGTTTTACTCAAGAACCCCAACCATTCACCTAAACATTTTGATTCAACTCTTAGCAAATTTTTACCATTTCAGTTTCTTGCTTTGCTGCAAAACTGTTAAAAAATATAATAAACCTTAGGTGTGGTGGCCAAGCGGTAAGGCGTTGGTCTCGTAAACCAAAGATCATGGGTTCAAATCTCATCCATACCTGGAGTAGAGTAGGAGTAATTGTTGAGTAGTGCATGTTTGGAGTGAATCTACATGGTGTGCTCATGTGGCTCGAAGGAGTGATAAATTTGCCCTAAATGTTTTCCATTTTAAGAAACATTCGGTCAAAGAAGGTAACAAATTAGTTTTACTCAACAACCCCAACCATTCACCTAAACATTTTGATTCACCTCTTAGCAAATTTTTACCATTTCAGTTTCTTGCTTTGCTGCAAAACTGTTTAAAAATTCCTTTTTACAGAGGTGTGGTGGCCAAGCGGTAAGGCGTTGGTCTTGTAAACCAAAGATCATGGGTTCAAGTCCCATCCATACCTAGAGTTGAGTTGGAAGCATCTTTGATTAGTATGTGCATGAGATGAAGCTACACTGTATGTTGAGCGGTCTTTTGGGAGTGATAAACCAGCCTTTTATGATTTCCATTTTGAGAAACACTGGGTTGAAGGAGGTAACAATTAAGCCTCACTAAACCATTCACCTAAACATTCTTCATCATTGTTAGCAAATTTTTAGCATTTCAGTTTCTGGCGTTGCTGCAAAACTGTTTAAAAATTCCTTTTTCCAGAGTTGTGGTGGCCAAGCGGTAAGGTGTTGGTCTTGTAAACCAAAGATCATGGGTTCAAGTCCCATTCATACCTGGAGTGGAGTAGGAAGCGTCTTTGATTAGTACGTGCATGAGATGAAGCTACACTGTGTGTTCAGCGGGCTTTTGGGAGTGATAAACCAGCCTTTTATGATTTCCATTTTGAGAAACATTGGGTTGAAGAAGGTAACAATTTAGTCTTACTCAACAACCCCAACCATTTACCTACCTTAAGTTGTGAGTAGTACATGTTTGACATGAAGCTACACTATATGTCCGTCTGGCTCTTGGGAGTGAAAAACCATCCTTTTATGATTTCCATTTTGAGAAACGTTGGGTCAAACAAGGTAACAAGTTAGTTTTACTCAACAACCCCAACCATTCACCTAAACATTTTGATCACCTCTTAGTAAATTTTTACCATTTCAGTTTCTTGCTTTGCTGCAAAACTGTTAAAAAATATGATAAACCTTAGGTGTGGTGGCCAAGCGGTAAGGCGTTGGTCTCGTAAACCAAAGATCATGGGTTCAAATCCCATCCATACCTGGAGTAGAGTAGGAGTAATTGTTGAGTAGTGCATGTTTGGAGTGAATCTACATGGTGTGCTCATGTGGCTCAAAGGAGTGATAAATTTGCCCTAAATGTTTTCCATTTTAAGAAACATTCGGTCAAAGAAGGTAACAAATTAGTTTTACTCAACAACCCCAACCATTCACCTAAACATTTTGATTCAACTCTTAGCAAATTTTTACCATTTCAGTTTCTTGCTTTGCTGCAAAACTGTTAAAAAATATAATAAACCTTAGGTGTGGTGGCCAAGCGGTAAGGCGTTGGTCTCGTAAACCAAAGATCATGGGTTCAAATCTCATCCATACCTGGAGTAGAGTAGGAGTAATTGTTGAGTAGTGCATGTTTGGAGTGAATCTACATGGTGTGCTCATGTGGCTCGAAGGAGTGATAAATTTGCCCTAAATGTTTTCCATTTTAAGAAACATTCGGTCAAAGAAGGTAACAAATTAGTTTTACTCAACAACCCCAACCATTCACCTAAACATTTTGATTCACCTCTTAGCAAATTTTTACCATTTCAGTTTCTTGCTTTGCTGCAAAACTGTTTAAAAATTCCTTTTTACAGAGGTGTGGTGGCCAAGCGGTAAGGCGTTGGTCTTGTAAACCAAAGATCATGGGTTCAAGTCCCATCCATACCTAGAGTTGATTTGGAAGCATCTTTGATTAGTATGTGCATGAGATGAAGCTACACTGTATGTTGAGCGGTCTTTTGGGAGTGATAAACCAGCCTTTTATGATTTCCATTTTGAGAAACACTGGGTTGAAGGAGGTAACAATTAAGCCTCACTAAACCATTCACCTAAACATTCTTCATCATTGTTAGCAAATTTTTAGCATTTCAGTTTCTGGCTTTGCTGCAAAACTGTTTAAAAATACCTTTTTCCAGAGTTGTGGTGGCCAAGCGGTAAGGTGTTGGTCTTGTAAACCAAAGATCATGGGATCAAGTCCCATTCATACCTGGAGTGGAGTAGGAAGCGTCTTTGATTAGTACGTGCATGAGATGAAGCTACACTGTGTGTTCAGCGGGCTTTTGGGAGTGATAAACCAGCCTTTTATGATTTCCATTTTGAGAAACATTGGGTTGAAGAAGGTAACAATTTAGTCTTACTCAACAACCCCAACCATTTACCTACCTTAAGTTGTGAGTAGTACATGTTTGACATGAAGCTACACTATATGTCCGTCTGGCTCTTGGGAGTGAAAAACCATCCTTTTATGATTTCCATTTTGAGAAACGTTGGGTCAAACAAGGTAACAAGTTAGTTTTACTCAACAACCCCAACCATTCACCTAAACATTTTGATCACCTCTTAGCAAATTTTTACCATTTCAGTTTCTTGCTTTGCTGCAAAACTGTTAAAAAATATTATAAACCTTAGGTGTGGTGGCCAAGCGGTAAGGCGTTGGTCTTGTAAACCAAAGATCATGGGTTCAAATCCCATCCATACCTGGAGTAGAGTAGGAGTAATTGTTGAGTAGTGCATGTTTGGAGTGAATCTACATGGTGTGCTCATGTGGCTCAAAGGAGTGATAAATTTGCCCTAAATGTTTTCCATTTTAAGAAACATTCGGTCAAAGAAGGTAACAAATTAGTTTTACTCAACAACCCCAACCATTCACCTAAACATTTTGATTCACCTCTTAGCAAATTTTTACCATTTCAGTTTCTTGCTTTGCTGCAAAACTGTTTAAAAATTCCTTTTTACAGAGGTGTGGTGGCCAAGCGGTAAGGCGTTGGTCTTGTAAACCAAAGATCATGGGTTCAAGTCCCATCCATACCTAGAGTTGATTTGGAAGCATCTTTGATTAGTATGTGCATGAGATGAAGCTACACTGTATGTTGAGCGGTCTTTTGGGAGTGATAAACCAGCCTTTTATGATTTCCATTTTGAGAAACACTGGGTTGAAGGAGGTAACAATTAAGCCTCACTAAACCATTCACCTAAACATTCTTCATCATTGTTAGCAAATTTTTAGCATTTCAGTTTCTGGCTTTGCTGCAAAACTGTTTAAAAATACCTTTTTCCAGAGTTGTGGTGGCCAAGCGGTAAGGTGTTGGTCTTGTAAACCAAAGATCATGGGATCAAGTCCCATTCATACCTGGAGTGGAGTAGGAAGCGTCTTTGATTAGTACGTGCATGAGATGAAGCTACACTGTGTGTTCAGCGGGCTTTTGGGAGTGATAAACCAGCCTTTTATGATTTCCATTTTGAGAAACATTGGGTTGAAGAAGGTAACAATTTAGTCTTACTCAACAACCCCAACCATTTACCTACCTTAAGTTGTGAGTAGTACATGTTTGACATGAAGCTACACTATATGTCCGTCTGGCTCTTGGGAGTGAAAAACCATCCTTTTATGATTTCCATTTTGAGAAACGTTGGGTCAAACAAGGTAACAAGTTAGTTTTACTCAACAACCCCAACCATTCACCTAAACATTTTGATCACCTCTTAGCAAATTTTTACCATTTCAGTTTCTTGCTTTGCTGCAAAACTGTTAAAAAATATTATAAACCTTAGGTGTGGTGGCCAAGCGGTAAGGCGTTGGTCTTGTAAACCAAAGATCATGGGTTCAAATCCCATCCATACCTGGAGTAGAGTAGGAGTAATTGTTGAGTAGTGCATGTTTGGAGTGAATCTACATGGTGTGCTCATGTGGCTCAAAGGAGTGATAAATTTGCCCTAAATGTTTTCCATTTTAAGAAACATTCGGTCAAAGAAGGTAACAAATTAGTTTTACTCAACAACCCCAACCATTCACCTAAACATTTTGATTCACCTCTTAGCAAATTTTACCATTTCAGTTTCTTGCTTTGCTGCAAAACTGTTAAAAAATAACATTGACCTGAGGTATGGTGGCCAAGCGGTAAGGAGTTGGTCTTCTAAACCAAAGGTCATGGGTTCAAGTCCCATTCATACCTGGATTGGAGTAGGAAGCATCTTTGATTAGCACGTGCATGAGATGAAGCTACACTGTATGTTCAGCGGGCTTTTGGGAGTGATAAACCAGCCTTTTATGATTTCCATTTTGAGAAACATTGGGTTGAAGAAGGTAACAATTTAGTCTTACTCAACAACCCCAACCATTTACCTACCTTAAGTTGTGAGTAGTACATGTTTGACATGAAGCTACACTATATGTCCGTCTGGCTCTTGGGAGTGAAAAACCATCCTTTTATGATTTCCATTTTGAGAAACGTTGGGTCAAACAAGGTAACAAGTTAGTTTTACTCAACAACCCCAACCATTCACCTAAACATTTTGATCACCTCTTAGCAAATTTTTACCATTTCAGTTTCTTGCTTTGCTGCAAAACTGTTAAAAAATATGGTAAATCTTAGGTGTGGTGGCCAAGCGGTAAGGCATTGGTCTCGTAAACCAAAGGTCATGGGTTCAAATCCCATCCATACCTGGAGTAGAGTAGGAGTAATTGTTGAGTGGTGCATGTTTGGAGTGAATCTACATGGTGTGCTCATGTGGCTCGAAGGAGTGATGAATTTGCCCTAAATGTTTTCCATTTTAAGAAACATTCGGTCAAAGAAGGTAACAAATTAGTTTTACTCAACAACCCCAACCATTCACCTAAACATTTTGATTCACCTCTTAGCAAATTTTTACCATTTCAGTTTCTTGCTTTGCTGCAAAACTGTTTAAAAATTCCTTTTTACAGAGGTGTGGTGGCCAAGCGGTAAGGCGTTGGTCTTGTAAACCAAAGATCATGGGTTCAAGTCCCATCCATACCTAGAGTTGAGTTGGAAGCATCTTTGATTAGTATGTGCATGAGATGAAGCTACACTGTATGTTCAGCGGTCTTTTGGGAGTGATAAACCAGCCTTTTATGATTTCCATTTTGAGAAACACTGGGTTGAAGGAGGTAACAATTAAGCCTCACTAAACCATTCACCTAAACATTTTTCATCATTGTTAGCAAATTTTTAGCATTTCAGTTTCTGGCTTTGCTGCAAAACTGTTTAAAAATTCCTTTTTCCAGAGGTGTGGTGGCCAAGCGGTAAGGCGTTGGTCTTGTAAACCAAAGATCATGGGTTCAAGTCCCATCCATACCTAGAGTTGGGTTGGAAGCATCTTTGATTAGAACGTGCATGAGATGAAGCTACACTGTATGTCCGTCTGGCTCTTGGGAGTGAAAAACCAGCCTTTTATGATTTCCATTTTGAGAAACATTGGGTTGAAGAAAGTAACAATTTAGTTTTACTCAACAACCCCAACCATTCACCTAAACATTTTGATCACCTCTTAGCAAATTGTTACCATTTCAGTTTCTTGCTTTGCTGCAAAACTGTTAAAAAATATGATAAACCTTAGGTGTGGTGGCCAAGCGGTAAGGCGTTGGTCTCGTAAACCAAAGATCATGGGTTCAAATCCCATCCATACCTGGAGTAGAGTAGGAGTAATTGTTGAGTAGTGCATGTTTGGAGTGAATCTACATGGTGTGCTCATGTGGCTCAAAGGAGTGATAAATTTGCCCTAAATGTTTTCCATTTTAAAAAACATTCGGTCAAAGAAGGTAACAAATTAGTTTTACTCAACAACCCCAACCATTCACCTAAACATTTTGATTCAACTCTTAGCAAATTTTTACCATTTCAGTTTCTTGCTTTGCTGCAAAACTGTTAAAAAATATAATAAACCTTAGGTGTGGTGGCCAAGCGGTAAGGCGTTGGTCTCGTAAACCAAAGATCATGGGTTCAAATCCCATCCATACCTGGAGTAGAGTAGGAGTAATTGTTGAGTAGTGCATGTTTGGAGTGAATCTACATGGTGTGCTCATGTGGCTCGAAGGAGTGATAAATTTGCCCTAAATGTTTTCCATTTCAAGAAACATTCGGTCAAAGAAGGTAACAAATTAGTTTTACTCAACAACCCCAACCATTCACCTAAACATTTTGATTCACCTCTTAGCAAATTGTTACCATTTCAGTTTCTTGCTTTGCTGCAAAACTGTTTAAAAATTCCTTTTTACAGAGGTGTGGTGGCCAAGCGGTAATGCGTTGGTCTTGTAAACCAAAGATCATGGGTTCAAGTCCCATCCATACCTAGAGTTGAGTTGGAAGCATCTTTAATTAGTATGTGCATGAGATGAAGCTACACTGTATGTTGAGCGGTCTTTTGGGAGTGATAAACCAGCCTTTTATGATTTCCATTTTGAGAAACACTGGGTTGAAGGAGGTAACAATTAAGCCTCACTAAACCATTCACCTAAACATTCTTCATCATTGTTAGCAAATTTTTAGCATTTCAGTTTCTGGCTTTGCTGCAAAACTGTTTAAAAATTCCATTTTCCAGAGGTGTGGTGGCCAAGCAGTAAGGCGTTGGTCTTGTAAACCAAAGATCATGGGTTCAAGTCCCATTCATACCTGGAGTGGAGTAGGAAGCGTCTTTGATTAGTACGTGCATGAGATGAAGCTACACTGTGTGTTCAGCGGGCTTTTGGGAGTGATAAACCAGCCTTTTATGATTTCCATTTTGAGAAACATTGGGTTGAAGAAGGTAACAATTTAGTCTTACTCAACAACCCCAACCATTTACCTACCTTAAGTTGTGAGTAGTACATGTTTGACATGAAGCTACACTATATGTCCGTCTGGCTCTTGGGAGTGAAAAACCATCCTTTTATGATTTCCATTTTGAGAAACGTTGGGTCAAACAAGGTAACAAGTTAGTTTTACTCAACAACCCCAACCATTCACCTAAACATTTTGATCACCTCTTAGCAAATTTTTACCATTTCAGTTTCTTGCTTTGCTGCAAAACTGTTAAAAAATATTATAAACCTTAGGTGTGGTGGCCAAGCGGTAAGGCGTTGGTCTTGTAAACCAAAGATCATGGGTTCAAATCCCATCCATACCTGGAGTAGAGTAGGAGTAATTGTTGAGTAGTGCATGTTTGGAGTGAATCTACATGGTGTGCTCATGTGGCTCAAAGGAGTGATGAATTTGCCCTAAATGTTTTCCATTTCAAGAAACATTCGGTCAAAGAAGGTAACAAATTAGTTTTACTCAACAACCCCAACCATTCACCTAAACATTTTGATTCACCTCTTAGCAAATTGTTACCATTTCAGTTTCTTGCTTTGCTGCAAAACTGTTTAAAAATTCCTTTTTACAGAGGTGTGGTGGCCAAGCGGTAATGCGTTGGTCTTGTAAACCAAAGATCATGGGTTCAAGTCCCATCCATACCTAGAGTTGAGTTGGAAGCATCTTTAATTAGTATGTGCATGAGATGAAGCTACACTGTATGTTGAGCGGTCTTTTGGGAGTGATAAACCAGCCTTTTATGATTTCCATTTTGAGAAACACTGGGTTGAAGGAGGTAACAATTAAGCCTCACTAAACCATTCACCTAAACATTCTTCATCATTGTTAGCAAATTTTTAGCATTTCAGTTTCTGGCTTTGCTGCAAAACTGTTTAAAAATTCCATTTTCCAGAGGTGTGGTGGCCAAGCAGTAAGGCGTTGGTCTTGTAAACCAAAGATCATGGGTTCAAGTCCCATTCATACCTGGAGTGGAGTAGGAAGCGTCTTTGATTAGTACGTGCATGAGATGAAGCTACACTGTGTGTTCAGCGGGCTTTTGGGAGTGATAAACCAGCCTTTTATGATTTCCATTTTGAGAAACATTGGGTTGAAGAAGGTAACAATTTAGTCTTACTCAACAACCCCAACCATTTACCTACCTTAAGTTGTGAGTAGTACATGTTTGACATGAAGCTACACTATATGTCCGTCTGGCTCTTGGGAGTGAAAAACCATCCTTTTATGATTTCCATTTTGAGAAACGTTGGGTCAAACAAGGTAACAAGTTAGTTTTACTCAACAACCCCAACCATTCACCTAAACATTTTGATCACCTCTTAGCAAATTTTTACCATTTCAGTTTCTTGCTTTGCTGCAAAACTGTTAAAAAATATTATAAACCTTAGGTGTGGTGGCCAAGCGGTAAGGCGTTGGTCTTGTAAACCAAAGATCATGGGTTCAAATCCCATCCATACCTGGAGTAGAGTAGGAGTAATTGTTGAGTAGTGCATGTTTGGAGTGAATCTACATGGTGTGCTCATGTGGCTCAAAGGAGTGATAAATTTGCCCTAAATGTTTTCCATTTTAAGAAACATTCGGTCAAAGAAGGTAACAAATTAGTTTTACTCAACAACCCCAACCATTCACCTAAACATTTTGATTCACCTCTTAGCAAATTTTTACCATTTCAGTTTCTTGCTTTGCTGCAAAACTGTTAAAAAATAACATTGACCTGAGGTATGGTGGCCAAGCGGTAAGGAGTTTGTCTTCTAAACCAAAGATCATGGGTTCAAGTCCCATTCATACCTGGATTGGAGTAGGAAGCATCTTTGATTAGCACGTGCATGAGATGAAGCTACACTGTATGTTCAGCGGGCTTTTGGGAGTGATAAACCAGCCTTTTATGATTTCCATTTTGAGAAACATTGGGTTGAAGAAGGTAAAAATTTAGTCTTACTCAACAACCCCAACCATTTACCTACCTTAAGTTGTGAGTAGTACATGTTTGACATGAAGCTACACTATATGTCCGTCTGGCTCTTGGGAGTGAAAAACCATCCTTTTATGATTTCCATTTTGAGAAACGTTGGGTCAAACAAGGTAACAAGTTAGTTTTACTCAACAACCCCAACCATTCACCTAAACATTTTGATCACCTCTTAGCAAATTTTTACCATTTCAGTTTCTTGCTTTGCTGCAAAACTGTTAAAAAATATGATAAACCTTAGGTGTGGTGGCCAAGCGGTAAGGCGTTGGTCTCGTAAACCAAAGATCATGGGTTCAAATCCCATCCATACCTGGAGTAGAGTAGGAGTAATTGTTGAGTAGTGCATGTTTGGAGTGAATCTACATGGTGTGCTCATGTGGCTCAAAGGAGTGATAAATTTGCCCTAAATGTTTTCCATTTTAAGAAACATTCGGTCAAAGAAGGTAACAAATTAGTTTTACTGAACAACCCCAACCATTCACCTAAACATTTTGATTCAACTCTTAGCAAATTTTTACCATTTCAGTTTCTTGCTTTGCTGCAAAACTGTTAAAAAATATAATAAACCTTAGGTGTGTTGGCCAAGCGGTAAGGCGTTGGTCTCGTAAACCAAAGATCATGGGTTCAAATCCCATCCATACCTGGAGTAGAGTAGGAGTAATTGTTGAGTAGTGCATGTTTGGAGTGAATCTACATGGTGTGCTCATGTGGCTCGAAGGAGTGATAAATTTGCCCTAAATGTTTTCCATTTTAAGAAACATTCGGTCAAAGAAGGTAACAAATTAGTTTTACTCAACAACCCCAACCATTCACCTAAACATTTTGATTCACCTCTTAGCAAATTTTTACCATTTCAGTTTCTTGCTTTGCTGCAAAACTGTTTAAAAATTCCTTTTTACAGAGGTGTGGTGGCCAAGCGGTAAGGCGTTGGTCTTGTAAACCAAAGATCATGGGTTCAAGTCCCATTCATACCTGGAGTGGAGTAGGAAACATCTTTGATTGGTACGTGCATGAGATGAAGCTACACTGTATGTTCAGCGGGCTTTTGGGAGTGATAAACCAGCCTTTTATGATTTCCATTTTGAGAAACACTGGGTTGAAGGAGGTAACAATTAAGCCTCACTAAACCATTCACCTAAACATTTTTCATCATTGTTAGCAAATTTTTAGCATTTCAGTTTCTGGCTTTGCTGCAAAACTGTTTAAAAATTCCTTTTTCCAGAGGTGTGGTGGCCAAGCGGTAAGGCGTTGGTCTTGTAAACCAAAGATCATGGGTTCAAGTCCCATCCATACCTAGAGTCGAGTTGGAAGCATCTTTGATTAGTACGTGCATGAGATGAAGCTACACTGTATGTTCAGCTGGCTTTTGGGAGTGATAAACCAGCATTTTATGATTTCCATTTTGAGAAACATTGGGTTGAAGAAGGTAACAATTTAGTCTTACTCAACAACCCCAACCATTCACCTAAACATTTTGATCACCTCTTAGCAAATTTTTACCATTTCAGTTTCTTGCTTTGCTGCAAAACTGTTAAAAAATTTAATAAACCTTAGGTGTGGTGGCCAAGCGGTAAGGCGTTGATCTCGTAAACCAACAATCATGGGTTCAAGTCCCATCCATACCTAGAGTTGAGTTGGAAGCATCTTTGATTAGTATGTGCATAAGATGAAGCTACACTGTATGTTCAGCGGTCTTTTGGGAGTGATAAACCAGCCTTTTATGATTTCCATTTTGAGAAACACTGGGTTGAAGGAGGTAACAATTAAGCCTCACTAAACCATTCACCTAAACATTTTTCATCATTGTTAGCAAATTTTTAGCATTTCAGTTTCTGGCTTTGCTGCAAAACTGTTTAAAAATTCCTTTTTCCAGAGGTGTGGTGGCCAAGCGGTAAGGCGTTGGTCTTGTAAACCAAAGATTATGGGTTCAAGTCCCATCCATACCTAGAGTTGAGTTGGAAGCATCTTTGATTAGTACGTGCATGAGATGAAGCTACACTGTATGTTCAGCAGGCTTTTGGGAGTGATAAACCAGCCTTTTATGATTTCCATTTTGAGAAACATTGGGTTGAAGAAGGTAACAATTTAGTCTTACTCAACAACCCCAACCATTCACCTAAACATTTTGATTCACCTCTTAGCAAATTTTTACCATTTCAGTTTCTTGCTTTGCTGCAAAACTGTTTAAAAATTCCTTTTTACAGAGGTGTGGTGGCCAAGCGGTAAGGCGTTGGTCTCGTAAACCAAAGATCATGGGTTCAAGTCCCATCCATACCTAGAGTTGAGTTGGAAGCATCTTTGATTAGTATGTGCATAAGATGAAGCTACACTGTATGTTCAGCGGTCTTTTGGGAATGATAAACCAGCCTTTTATGATTTCCATTTTGAGAAACACTGGGTTGAAGGAGGTAACAATTAAGCCTCACTAAACCATTCACCTAAACATTTTTCATCATTGTTAGCAAATTTTTAGCATTTCAGTTTCTGGCTTTGCTGCAAAACTGTTTAAAAATTCCTTTTTCCAGAGGTGTGGTGGCCAAGTGGTAAGGCGTTGGTCTTGTAAACTAAAGATCATGGGTTCAAGTCCCATCCATACCTAGAGTTGAGTTGGAAGCATCTTTGATTAGTACGTGCATGAGATGAAGCTACACTGTATGTTCAGCGGGCTTTTGGGAGTGATAAGCCAGCCTTTTATGATTTCCATTTTGAGAAACATTGGGTTGAAGAAGGTAACAATTTAGTCTTACTCAACAACCCCAACCATTTACCTACCTTAAGTTGTGAGTAGTACATGTTTGACATGAAGCTACACTATATGTCCGTCTGGCTCTTGGGAGTGAAAAACCATCCTTTTATGATTTCCATTTTGAGAAACGTTGGGTCAAACAAGGTAACAAGTTAGTTTTACTCAACAACCCCAACCATTCACCTAAACATTTTGATCACCTCTTAGCAAATTTTTACCATTTCAGTTTCCTGCTTTGCTGCAAAACTGTTAAAAAATATGATAAACCTTAGGTATGGTGGGCAAGCGGTAAGGCGTTGGTCTCGTAAACAAAAGATCATGGGTTCAAATCCCATCCATACCTGGAGTAGAGTAGGAGTAATTGTTGAGTAGTGCATGTTTGGAGTGAATCTACATGGTGTGCTCATGTGGCTCAAAGGAGTGATAAATTTGCCCTAAATATTTTCCATTTTAAGAAACATTCGGTCAAAGAAGGTAACAAATTAGTTTTACTCAACAACCCCAACCATTCACCTAAACAATTTGATTCACCTCTTAGCAAATTTTTACCATTTCAGTTTCTTGCTTTGCTGCAAAACTGTTAAAAAATAAATTTGACCTGAGGTGTGGTGGCCAAGCAGTAAGGAGTTGGTTTTGTAAACCAAAGATCATGGGTTCACGTCCCATTCATACCTGGAGTGGAGTAGGAAGCATCTTTGATTAGTACGTGCATGAGATGAAGCTACACTGTATGTTCAGCGGGTTTTTGGGAGTGATAAACCAGCCTTTTATGATTTCCATTTTAAGAAACATTCGGTCAAAGAAGGTAACAAATTAGTTTTACTCAACAACCCCAACCATTCACCTAAACATTTTGATTCCCCTCTTAGCAAATTTTTACCATTTCAGTTTCTTGCTTTGCTGCAAAACTGTTTAAAATTTCCTTTTTACAGAGGTGTGGTGGCCAAGCGGTAAGGCGTTGGTCTTGTAAACCGAAGATCATGGGTTCAAGTCCCATCCATACCTAGAGTTGAGTTGGAAGCATCTTTGATTAGTATGTCCATGAGATGAAGCTACACTGAATGTTTAGCGGTCTTTTGGGAGTGATAAACCAGCCTTTTATGATTTCCATTTTGAGAAACACTGGGTTGAAGGAGGTAACAATTAAGCCTCACTAAACCATTCACCTAAACATTTTTCATCATTGTTAGCAAATTTTTAGCATTTCAGTTTCTGGCTTTGCTGCAAAACTGTTTAAAAATTCCTTTTTCCAGAGGTGTGGTGGCCAAGCGGTAAGGCGTTGGTCTTGTAAACCAAAGATCATGGGTTCAAGTCCCATTCATACCTGGAGTGGAGTAGGAAACATCTTTGATTGGTACGTGCATGAGATGAAGCTACACTGTATGTTCAGCTGGCTTTTGGGAGTGATAAACCAGCCTTTTATGATTTCCATTTTGAGAAACACTGGGTTGAAGGAGGTAACAATTAAGCCTCACTAAACCATTCACCTAAACATTTTTCATCATTGTTAGCAATTTTTTAGCATTTCAGTTTCTGGCTTTGCTGCAAAACTGTTTAAAAATTCCTTTTTCCAGAGGTGTGGTGGCCAAGCGGTAAGGCGTTGGTCTTGTAAACCAAAGATCATGGGTTCAAGCCCCGTTCATACCTGGAGTGGAGTAGGAAACATCTTTGATTGGTACGTGCATGAGATGAAGCTACACTGTATGTTCAGCGGGATTTTGGGAGTGATAAACCAGCCTTTTATGATTTCCATTTTGAGAAACACTGGGTTGAAGGAGGTAACAATTAAGCCTCACTAAACCATTCACCTAAACATTTTTCATCATTGTTAGCAAATTTTTAGCATTTCAGTTTCTGGATTTGCTGCAAAACTGTTTAAAAATTCCTTTTTCCAGAGGTGTGGTGGCCAAGCGGTAAGGCGTTGGTCTTGTAAACCAAAGATCATGGGTTCAAGTCCCATCCATACCTAGAGTTGAGTTGGAAGCAACTTTGATTAGTACGTGCATGAGATGAAGCTACAATGTATGTTCAGCGGGCTTTTGGGAGTGATAAACCAGCATTTTATGATTTCCATTTTGAGAAACATTGGGTTGAAGAACGTAACAATTTAGTCTTACTCAACAACCCCAACCATTCACCTAAACATTTTGATCACCTCTTAGCAAATTTTTACCATTTCAGTTTCTTGCTTTGCTGCAAAACTGTTAAAAAATTTAATAAAACTTAGGTGTGGTGGCCAAGCGGTAAGGCGTTGGTCTCGTAGACCAAAGATCATGGGTTCAAGGCCCATCCATACCTAGAGTTGAGTTGGAAGCATCTTTGATGAGAATGTGCATGAGATGAAGCTACACTGTATGTTCAGCGGTCTTTTGGGAGTGATAAACCAGCCTTTTATGACTTCCATTTTGAGAAACACTGGGTTGAAGGAGGTAACAATTAAGCCTCACTAAACCATTCACCTAAACATTTTTCATCATTGTTAGCAAATTTTTAGCATTTCAGTTTCTGGCTTTGCTGCAAAACTGTTTAAAAATTCCTTTTTCCAGAGGTGTGGTGGCCAAGCGGTAAGGCGTTGGTCTTGTAAACCAAAGATCATGGGTTCAAGTCCCATCCATACCTAGAGTTGAGTTGGAAGCATCTTTGATTAGTACGTGCATGAGATGAAGCTACACTGTATGTTCAGCGGGCTTTTGGGAGTGATAAACCAGCCTTTTATGATTTCCATTTTGAGAAACATTGGGTTGAAGAAGGTAACAAGTTAGTTTTACTCAACAACCCCAACCATTCACCTAAACATTTTGATCACCTCTTAGCAAATGTTTACCATTTCAGTTTCTTGCTTTGCTGCAAAACTGTTAAAAAATAACATTGACCTGAGGTGTGGTGGCCAAGCGGTGAGGAGTTGGTCTTGTAAACCAAAGATCATGGGTTCAAGTCCCATTCATACCTGGAGTGGAGTAGGAAGCATCTTTGATTAGTACGTGCATGAGATGAAGCTACACTGTATGTTCAGCGGGTTTTTGGGAGTGATAAACCAGCCTTTTATGATTTCCATTTTAAGAAACATTCGGTCAAAGAAGGTAACAAATTAGTTTTACTCAACAACCCCAACCATTCACCTAAACATTTTGATTCACCTCTTAGCAAATTTTTACCATTTCAGTTTCTTGCTTTGCTGCAAAACTGTTTAAAATTTCCTTTTTACAGAGGTGTGGTGGCCAAGCGGTAAGGCGTTGGTCTTGTAAACCAAAGATCATGGGTTCAAGTCCCATCCATACCTAGAGTTGAGTTGGAAGCATCTTTGATTAGTATGTCCATGAGATGAAGCTACACTGTATGTTTAGCGGTCTTTTGGGAGTGATAAACCAGCCTTTTATGATTTCCATTTTGAGAAACACTGGGTTGAAGGAGGTAACAATTAAGCCTCACTAAACCATTCACCTAAACATTTTTCATCATTGTTAGCAAATTTTTAGCATTTCAGTTTCTGGCTTTGCTGCAAAACTGTTTAAAATTCCTTTTTCCAGAGGTGTGGTGGCCAAGCGGTAAGGCGTTGGTCTTGTAAACCAAAGATCATGGGTTCAAGTCCCATTCATACCTCGAGTGGAGTAGGAAACATCTTTGATTGGTACGTGCATGAGATGAAGCTACACTGTATGTTCAGCTGGCTTTTGGGAGTGATAAACCAGCATTTTATGATTTCCATTTTGAGAAACACTGGGTTGAAGGAGGTAACAATTAAGCCTCACTAAACCATTCACCTAAACATTTTTCATCATTGTTAGCATTTTTTTAGCATTTCAGTTTCTGGCTTTGCTGCAAAACTGTTTAAAAATTCCTTTTTCCAGAGGTGTGGTGGCCAAGCGGTAAGGCGTTGGTCTTGTAAACCAAAGATCATGGGTTCAAGTCCCATTCATACCTGGAGTGGAGTAGGAAACATCTTTGATTGGTACGTGCATGAGATGAAGCTACACTGTATGTTCAGCGGGCTTTTGGGAGTGATAAACCAGCCTTTTATGATTTCCATTTTGAGAAACACTGGGTTGAAGGAGGTAACAATTAAGCCTCACTAAACCATTCACCTAAACATTTTTCATCATTGTTAGCAAATTTTTAGCATTTCAGTTTCTGGCTTTGCTGCAAAACTGTTTAAAAATTCCTTTTTCCAGAGGTGTGGTGGCCAAGCGGTAAGGTGTTGGTCTTGTAAACCAAAGATCATGGGTTCAAGTCCCATCCATACCTAGAGTTGAGTTGGAAGCATCTTTGATTAGTACGTGCATGAGATGAAGCTACACTGTATGTTCAGCGGGCTTTTGGGAGTGATAAACCAGCATTTTATGATTTCCATTTTGAGAAACATTGGGTTGAAGAACGTAACAATTTAGTCTTACTCAACAACCCCAACCATTTACCTACCTTAAGTTGTGAGTAGTACATGTTTGACATGAAGCTACACTATATGTCCGTCTGGCTCTTGGGAGTGAAAAACCATCCTTTTATGATTTCCATTTTGAGAAACTTTGGGTCAAACAAGGTAACAAGTTAGTTTTACTCAACAACCCCAACCATTCACCTAAACATTTTGATCACCTCTTAGCAAATTTTTACCATTTCAGTTTCTTGCTTTGCTGCAAAACTGTTAAAAAATATGATGAACCTTAGGTGTGGTGGCCAAGCGGTAAGGCGTTGGTCTTGTAAACCAAAGATCATGGGTTCAAATCCCATCCAAACCTGGAGTAGAGTAGGAGTAATTGTTGAGTAGTGCATGTTTGGAGTGAAACTACATGGTGTGCTCATGTGGCTCAAAGGAGTCATAAATTTGCCCTAAATGTTTTCCATTTTAAGAAACATTCGGTCAAAGAAGGTAACAAATTAGTTTTACTCAACAACCCCAACCATTCACCTAAACATTTTGATTCAACTCTTAGCAAATTTTTACCATTTCAGTTTCTTGCTTTGCTGCAAAACTGTTAAAAAATAAAATTGACCTGAGGTGTGGTGGCCAAGCGGTAAGGAGTTGGTTTTGTAAACCAAAAATCATGGGTTCAAGTCCCATTCATACCTGGAGTGGAGGAGGAAGCATCTTTGATTAGTACGTGCATGAGATGAAGCTACACTGTATGTTCAGCGGGCTTTTGGGAGTGATAAACCAGCCTTTTATGATTTCCATTTTGAGAAACACTGGGTTGAAGGAGGTAGCAATTAAGCCTCACTAAACCATTCACCTAAACATTTTTCATCATTGTTAGCAAATTTTTAGCATTTCAGTTTCTGGCTTTGCTGCAAAACTGTTTAAAAATTCCTTTTTCCAGAGGTGTGGTGGCCAAGCGGTAAGGAGTTGGTCTTGTAAATTAAAGATCATGGCTTCAAGTCCCATCCATACCTAGAGTTGAGTTGGAAGCATCTTTGATTAGTATTTGCATGAGATGAAGCTACACTGTATGTTCAGCGGGCTTTTGGGAGTGATAAACCAGCCTTTAATGATTTCCATTTTGAGAAACACTGGGTTGAAGGAGGTAACAATTAAGCCTCACTAAACCATTCACCTAAACATTTTTCATCATTGTTAGCAAATTTTTAGCATTTCAGTTTCTGGCTTTGCTGCAAAACTGTTTAAAAATTCCTTTTTCCAGAGGTGTGGTGGCCAAGCGGTAAGGCGTTGGTCTTGTAAACCAAAGATCTTGGGTTCAAGTCCCATCCATACCTAGAGTTGATTTGGAAGCATCTTTGATTAGTATTTGCATGAAATGAAGCTACACTGTATGTTCAGCGGGCTTTTGGGAGTGATAAACCAGCCATTTATGATTTCCATTTTGAGAAACATTGGGTTGAAGAAGGTAACAATTTAGTCTTACTCAACAACCCCAACCATTTACCTACCTTAAGTTGTGAGTAGTACATGTTTGACATGAAGCTACACTATATGTCCGTCTGGCTCTTGGGAGTGAAAAACCATCCTTTTATGATTTCCATTTTGAGAAACGCTGGGTCAAACAAGGTAACAAGTTAGTTTTACTCAACAACCCCAACCATTCACCTAAACATTTTGATCACCTCTTAGCAAATTTTTACCATTTCAGTTTCTTGCTTTGCTGCAAAACTGTTAAAAAATATATTAAACCTTAGGTGTGGTGGCCAAGCGGTAAGGCGTTGGTCTCGTAAACCAAAGATCATGGGTTCAAATCCCATCCATACCTGGAGTAGAGTAGGAGTAATTGTTGAGTAGTGCATGTTTGGAGTGAATCTACATGGTGTGCTCATGTGGCTCAAAGGAGTGATAAATTTGCCCTGAATGTTTTCCATTTTAAGAAACATTCGGTCAAAGAAGGTAACAAATTAGTTTTACTCAACAACCCCAACCATTCACCTAAACATTTTGATTCACCTCTTCGCAAATTTTTACCATTTCAGTTTCTTGCTTTGCTGCAAAACTGTTAAAAAATAAAATTGACCTGAGGTGTGGTGGCCAAGCGGTAAGGAGTTGGTTTTGTAAACCAAAAATCATGGGTTCAAGTCCCATTCATACCTGGAGTGGAGGAGGAAGCATCTTTGATTAGTACATGCATGAGATGAAGCTACACTGTATGTTCAGCGGGCTTTTGGGAGTGATAAACCAGCCTTTTATGATTTCCATTTTGAGAAACACTGGGTTGAAGGAGGTAACAATTAAGCCTCACTAAACCATTCACCTAAACATTTTTCATCATTGTGAGCAAATTTTTAGCATTTCAGTTTCTGGCTTTGCTGCAAAACTGTTTAAAAATTCCTTTCCAGAGGTGTGGTGGCCAAGCGGTAAGGCGTTGGTCTTGTAAACCAAAGATCATGGGTTCAAGTCCCATCCATACCTAGAGTTGAGTTGGAAGCATCTTTGATTAGTATTTGCATGAGATGAAGCTACACTGTATGTTGAGCAGGCTTTTGGGAGTGATAAACCAGCCTTTTATGATTTCCATTTTGAGAAACATTGGGTTGAAGAAGGTAACAATTTAGTCTTACTCAACAACCCCAACCATTTACCTACCTTAAGTTGTGAGTAGTACATGTTTGACATGAAGCTACACTATATGTCCGTCTGGCTCTTGGGAGTGAAAAACCATCCTTTTATGATTTCCATTTTGAAAATTTTCAACTTGTTACCTTGTTGGGTCAAACAAGGTAACAAGTTAGTTTTACTCAACAACCCCAACCATTCACCTAAACATTTTGATCACCTCTTAGCAAATTTTTACCATTTCAGTTTCTTGCTTTGCTGCAAAACTGTTAAAAAATATGATAAACCTTAGGTGTGGTGGGCAAGCGGTAAGGCGTTGGTCTCCTAAACCAAAGATCATGGGTTCAAATCTCATCCATACCTGGAGTAGAGTAGGAGTAATTGTTGAGTAGTGCATGTTTGGAGTGAATCTACATGGTGTGCTCATGTGGCTCAAAGGAGTGATAAATTTGCCCTAAATGTTTTCCATTTTAAGAAACATTCAGTCAAAGATGGTAACAAATTAGTTTTACTCAACAACCCCAACCATTCACCTAAACATTTTGATTCACCTCTTCGCAAATTTTTACCATTTCAGTTTCTTGCTTTGCTGCAAAACTGTTAAAAAATAACATTGACCTGAGGTGTGGTGGCCAAGCGGTGAGGAGTTGGTCTTGTAAACCAAAGATCATGGGTTCAAGTCCCATTCATACCTGGATTGGAGTAGGAAGCATCTTTGATTAGTACGTGGATGAGATGAAGCTACACTGTATGTTCAGCGGGCTTTTGGGAGTGATAAACCAGCCTTTTATGATTTCCATTTTGAGAAACATTGGGTTGAAGAAGGTAACAATTTAGTCTTACTCAACAACCCCAACCATTCACCTAAACATTTGATCACCTCTTAGCAAATTTTTTACCATTTCAGTTTCTTGCTTTGCTGCAAAACTGTTATAAAATATGAAAAACCTTAGGTGTGGTGGCCAAGCGGTAAGGCGTTGGTCTTGTAAACCAAAGATCATGGGTTCAAATCCCATCCATACCTGGAGTAGAGTAGGAGTAATTGTTGAGTAGTGCATGTTCCGAGAGAATCTATATGGTGTGCTCATGTGGCTCAAAGAAGTCATAAATTTGCCCTAAATGTTTTCCATTTTAAGAAACATTCGGTCAAAGAAGGTAACAAATTAGTTTTACTCAACAACCCCAACCATTCACCTAAACATTTTGATTCAACTCTTAGCAAATTTTTACCATTTCAGTTTCTTGCTTTGCTGTAAAACTGTTAAAAAATAAAATTGACCTGAGGTGTTGTGGCTAAGCGGTAAGGAGTTGGTTTTGTAAACCAAAGATCATGGGTTCAAGTCCCATTCATACCTGTAGTGGAGTAGGAAGCATCTTTGATTAGTACGTGCATGAGATGAAGCTACACTGTATGTTCAGCGGGCTTTTGGGAGTGATAAACCAGCCTTTTATGATTTCCATTTTGAGAAACACTGGGTTGAAGGAGGTAGCAATTAAGCCTCACTAAACCATTCACCTAAACATTTTTCATCATTGTTAGCAAATTTTTAGCATTTCAGTTTCTGGCTTTGCTGCAAAACTGTTTTAAAATTCCTTTTTCCAGAGGTGTGGTGGCCAAGCGGTAAGGAGTTGGTCTTGTAAACCAAAGATCATGGGTTCAAGTCCCATCCATACATAGAGTTGAGTTGGAACCATCTTTGATTAGTATTTGCATGAGATGAAGCTACACTGTATGTTCAGTGGGCTTTTGGGAGTGATAAACCAGCCTTTTATGATTTCCATTTTGAGAAACATTGGGTTGAAGAAGGTAACAATTTAGTCTTACTCAACAACCCCAACCATTTACCTACCTTAAGTTGTGAGTAGTACATGTTTGACATGAAGCTACACTATATGTCCGTCTGGCTCTTGGGAGTGAAAAACCATCCTTTTATGATTTCCATTTTGAGAAACTTTGGGTCAAACAAGGTAACAAGTTAGTTTTACTCAACAACCCCAACCATTCACCTAAACATTTTGATCACCTCTTAGCAAATTTTTACCATTTCAGTTTCTTGCTTTGCTGCAAAACTGTTAAAAAATATGATGAACCTTAGGTGTGGTGGCCAAGCGGTAAGGCGTTGGTCTTGTAAACCAAAGATCATGGGTTCAAATCCCATCCATACCTGGAGTAGAGTAGGAGTAATTGTTGAGTAGTGCATGTTTGGAGTGAATCTACATGGTGTGCTCATGTGGCTCAAAGGAGTGATAAATTTGCCCTAAATGTTTTCCATTTTAAGAAACATTCGGTCAAAGAAGGTAACAAATTAGTTTTACTCAACAACCCCAACCATTCACCTAAACATTTTGATTCAACTCTTAGCAAATTTTTACCATTTCAGTTTCTTGCTTTGCTGCAAAATTGTTAAAAAATAAAATTGACCTGAGGTGTGGTGGCCAAGCGGTAAGGAGTTGGTTTTGTAAACCAAAAATCATGGGTTCAAGTCCCATTCATACCTGGAGTGGAGGAGGAAGCATCTTTGATTAGTACGTGCATGAGATGAAGCTACACTGTATGTTCAGCGGGCTTTTGGGAGTGATAAACCAGCCTTTTATGATTTCCATTTTGAGAAACACTGGGTTGAAGGAGGTAGCAATTAAGCCTCACTAAACCATTCACCTAAACATTTTTCATCATTGTTAGCAAATTTTTAGCATTTCAGTTTCTGGCTTTGCTGCAAAACTGTTTAAAAATTCCTTTTTCCAGAGGTGTGGTGGCCAAGCGGTAAGGAGTTGGTCTTGTAAATTAAAGATCATGGCTTCAAGTCCCATCCATACCTAGAGTTGAGTTGGAAGCATCTTTGATTAGTATTTGCATGAGATGAAGCTACACTGTATGTTCAGCGGGCTTTTGGGAGTGATAAACCAGCCTTTAATGATTTCCATTTTGAGAAACACTGGGTTGAAGGAGGTAACAATTAAGCCTCACTAAACCATTCACCTAAACATCTTTCATCATTGTTAGCAAATTTTTAGCATTTCAGTTTCTGGCTTTGCTGCAAAACTGTTTAAAAATTCCTTTTTCCAGAGGTGTGGTGGCCAAGCGGTAAGGCGTTGGTCTTGTAAACCAAAGATCATGGGTTCAAGTCCCATCCATACCTAGAGTTGATTTGGAAGCATCTTTGATTAGTATTTGCATGAAATGAAGCTACACTGTATGTTCAGCGGGCTTTTGGGAGTGATAAACCAGCCATTTATGATTTCCATTTTGAGAAACATTGGGTTGAAGAAGGTAACAATTTAGTCTTACTCAACAACCCCAACCATTTACCTACCTTAAGTTGTGAGTAGTACATGTTTGACATGAAGCTACACTATATGTCCGTCTGGCTCTTGGGAGTGAAAAACCATCCTTTTATGATTTCCATTTTGAGAAACGCTGGGTCAAACAAGGTAACAAGTTAGTTTTACTCAACAACCCCAACCATTCACCTAAACATTTTGATCACCTCTTAGCAAATTTTTACCATTTCAGTTTCTTGCTTTGCTGCAAAACTGTTAAAAAATATAATAAACCTTAGGTGTGGTGGCCAAGCGGTAAGGCGTTGGTCTCGTAAACCAAAGGTCATGGGTTCAAATCCCATCCATACCTGGAGTAGAGTAGGAGTAATTGTTGAGTAGTGCATGTTTGGAGTGAATCTACATGGTGTGCTCATGTGGCTCAAAGGAGTGATAAATTTGCCCTAAATGTTTTCCATTTTAAGAAACATTCGGTCAAAGAAGGTAACAAATTAGTTTTACTCAACAACCCCAACCATTCACCTAAACATTTTGATTCAACTCTTAGCAAATTTTTACCATTTCAGTTTCTTGCTTTGCTGCAAAATTGTTAAAAAATAAAATTGACCTGAGGTGTGGTGGCCAAGCGGTAAGGAGTTGGTTTTGTAAACCAAAAATCATGGGTTCAAGTCCCATTCATACCTGGAGTGGAGGAGGAAGCATCTTTGATTAGTACGTGCATGAGATGAAGCTACACTGTATGTTCAGCGGGCTTTTGGGAGTGATAAACCAGCCTTTTATGATTTCCATTTTGAGAAACACTGGGTTGAAGGAGGTAGCAATTAAGCCTCACTAAACCATTCACCTAAACATTTTTCATCATTGTTAGCAAATTTTTAGCATTTCAGTTTCTGGCTTTGCTGCAAAACTGTTTAAAAATTCCTTTTTCCAGAGGTGTGGTGGCCAAGCGGTAAGGAGTTGGTCTTGTAAATTAAAGATCATGGCTTCAAGTCCCATCCATACCTAGAGTTGAGTTGGAAGCATCTTTGATTAGTATTTGCATGAGATGAAGCTACACTGTATGTTCAGCGGGCTTTTGGGAGTGATAAACCAGCCTTTAATGATTTCCATTTTGAGAAACACTGGGTTGAAGGAGGTAACAATTAAGCCTCACTAAACCATTCACCTAAACATCTTTCATCATTGTTAGCAAATTTTTAGCATTTCAGTTTCTGGCTTTGCTGCAAAACTGTTTAAAAATTCCTTTTTCCAGAGGTGTGGTGGCCAAGCGGTAAGGCGTTGGTCTTGTAAACCAAAGATCATGGGTTCAAGTCCCATCCATACCTAGAGTTGATTTGGAAGCATCTTTGATTAGTATTTGCATGAAATGAAGCTACACTGTATGTTCAGCGGGCTTTTGGGAGTGATAAACCAGCCATTTATGATTTCCATTTTGAGAAACATTGGGTTGAAGAAGGTAACAATTTAGTCTTACTCAACAACCCCAACCATTTACCTACCTTAAGTTGTGAGTAGTACATGTTTGACATGAAGCTACACTATATGTCCGTCTGGCTCTTGGGAGTGAAAAACCATCCTTTTATGATTTCCATTTTGAGAAACGCTGGGTCAAACAAGGTAACAAGTTAGTTTTACTCAACAACCCCAACCATTCACCTAAACATTTTGATCACCTCTTAGCAAATTTTTACCATTTCAGTTTCTTGCTTTGCTGCAAAACTGTTAAAAAATATAATAAACCTTAGGTGTGGTGGCCAAGCGGTAAGGCGTTGGTCTCGTAAACCAAAGGTCATGGGTTCAAATCCCATCCATACCTGGAGTAGAGTAGGAGTAATTGTTGAGTAGTGCATGTTTGGAGTGAATCTACATGGTGTGCTCATGTGGCTCAAAGGAGTGATAAATTTGCCCTAAATGTTTTTCATTTTAAGAAACATTCGGTCAAAGAAGGTAACAAATTAGTTTTACTCAACAACCCCAACCATTCACCTAAACATTTTGATTCACCTCTTCGCAAATTTTTACCATTTCAGTTTCTTGCTTTGCTGCAAAACTGTTAAAAAATAAAATTGACCTGAGGTGTGGTGGCCAAGCGGTAAGGAGTTGGTTTTGTAAACCAAAAATCATGGGTTCAAGTCCCATTCATACCTGGAGTGGAGGAGGAAGCATCTTTGATTAGTACGTGCATGAGATGAAGCTACACTGTATGTTCAGCGGGCTTTTGGGAGTGATAAACCAGCCTTTTATGATTTCCATTTTGAGAAACACTGGGTTGAAGGAGGTAACAATTAAGCCTCACTAAACCATTCACCTAAACATTTTTCATCATTGTGAGCAAATTTTTAGCATTTCAGTTTCTGGCTTTGCTGCAAAACTGTTTAAAAATTCCTTTCCAGAGGTGTGGTGGCCAAGCGGTAAGGCGTTGGTCTTGTAAACCAAAGATCATGGGTTCAAGTCCCATCCATACCTAGAGTTGAGTTGGAAGCATCTTTGATTAATATTTGCATGAGATGAAGCTACACTGTATGTTCAGCAGGCTTTTGGGAGTGATAAACCAGCCTTTTATGATTTCCATTTTGAGAAACATTGGGTTGAAGAAGGTAACAATTTAGTCTTACTCAACAACCCCAACCATTTACCTACCTTAAGTTGTGAGTAGTACATGTTTGACATGAAGCTACACTATATGTCCGTCTGGCTCTTGGGAGTGAAAAACCATCCTTTTATGATTTCCATTTTGAGAAATGTTGGGTCAAACAAGGTAACAAGTTAGTTTTACTCAACAACCCCAACCATTCACCTAAACATTTTGATCACCTCTGAGCAAATTTTTACCATTTCAGTTTTTTGCTTTGCTGCAAAACTGTTAAAAAATATGATGAACCTTAGGTGTGGTGGCCAAGCGGTAAGGCGTTGGTCTTGTAAACCAAAGATCATGGGTTCAAATCCCATCCATACCTGGAGTAGAGTAGGAGTAATTGTTGAGTAGTGCATGTTTGGAGTGAATCTACATGGTGTGCTCATGTGGCTCAAAGGAGTGATAAATTTGCCCTAAATGTTTTCCATTTTAAGAAACATTCGGTCAAAGAAGGTAACAAATTAGTTTTACTCAACAACCCCAACCATTCACCTAAACATTTTGATTCAACTCTTAGCAAATTTTTACCATTTCAGTTTCTTGCTTTGCTGCAAAACTGTTAAAAAATAAAATTGACCTGAGGTGTGGTGGCCAAGCGGTAAGGAGTTGGTTTTGTAAACCAAAAATCATGGGTTCAAGTCCCATTCATACCGGGAGTGGAGGAGGAAGCATCTTTGATTAGTACGTGCATGAGATGAAGCTACACTGTATGTTCAGCGGGCTTTTGGGAGTGATAAACCAGCCTTTTATGATTTCCATTTTGAGAAACACTGGGTTGAAGGAGGTAACAATTAAGCCTCACTAAACCATTCACCTAAACATTTTTCATCATTGTGAGCAAATTTTTAGCATTTCAGTTTCTGGCTTTGCTGCAAAACTGTTTAAAAATTCCTTTCCAGAGGTGTGGTGGCCAAGCGGTAAGGCGTTGGTCTTGTAAACCAAAGATCATGGGTTCAAGTCCCATCCATACCTAGAGTTGAGTTGGAAGCATCTTTGATTAGTATTTGCATGAGATGAAGCTACACTGTATGTTCAGCAGGCTTTTGGGAGTGATAAACCAGCCTTTTATGATTTCCATTTTGAGAAACATTGGGTTGAAGAAGGTAACAATTTAGTCTTACTCAACAACCCCAACCATTTACCTACCTTAAGTTGTGAGTAGTACATGTTTGACATGAAGCTACACTATATGTCCGTCTGGCTCTTGGGAGTGAAAAACCATCCTTTTATGATTTCCATTTTGAGAAATGTTGGGTCAAACAAGGTAACAAGTTAGTTTTACTCAACAACCCCAACCATTCACCTAAACATTTTGATCACCTCTTAGCAAATTTTTACCATTTCAGTTTCTTGCTTTGCTGCAAAACTGTTAAAAAATCTAATAAACCTTAGGTGTGGTGGCCAAGCGGTAAGGCGTTGGTCTTGTAAACCAAAGATCATGGGTTCAAATCCCATCCATACCTGGAGTAGAGTAGGAGTAATTGTTGAGTAGTGCATGTTTGGAGTGAATCTACATGGTGTGCTCATGTGGCTCAAAGGAGTGATAAATTTGCCCTAAATGTTTTCCATTTTAAGAAACATTCGGTCAAAGAAGGTAACAAGTTACTTTTACTCAACAACCCCAACCATTCACCTTAACATTTGATCACCTCTTAGCAAATTTTTACCATTCCAGTTTCTTGCTTTGCTGCAAAACTGTTAGAAAGCCTCATTATACTAAGGTGTGGTGGCCCTGCGGTAAGGAGTTGGTCCCGTAAACCAAGATCAAGGGTTCAAATCCCATCCATACGTAGAGTAGGAGTAATTGATAAGTAGTGCATGTTTGGGATGAATCTACGTGATATTTTCATCCATCCTCAAAGGAATGAAAAATTTGCTTTATATGTTTTCCATTTCAAGAAACGTTGGTTCAGGAGTTCCAGTTTAGCGATGAGGAAATAAGGCGCGCTAACTGTAGCTCCTGCAGAACTTAATGTAAAATTCCATTCAAACCAAATCTATATAATCCAAACTTATCTAAACGTATTTATTTGGAGGTCTGTGGTTCTGTGATACGCAAAGCATCGGTAGGACACCACAAATGGGCAAGGCAAAACCGAACACCAGGACCGAACCGTCCAAGGAGGGAGGCCCAGCCAAAGCACCGAGCCGGAGTGGGAAGGACAATCCGGAAACAAGCACTGAAAGTGGACATCAGCAAGCAGTGCTGTCCATAGCAGCTCTACAGGCGGACTTCTTGTCACAAGCTAAATCGGACATTTGATGAAAAGATTGCGGACATGAATACAGCTTTAAGGGGTGAAATTGCTGCTTTGAAGGTGGAAAGTGACAATTCGTTTATCACTGTACATGCTCGCATGGATGGCCAAAATGACACGCTGAAAAGTTTAGTAGAGTCGGCTAATGCTACTTCCGATGTTGTGGCCGATCTCGAAGCTAAAGTTAAGGCACTACAGAGCAATGTTGATCAACTCTCAGAAAAATGCCTGGATCTTGAGGGGCGTTCTAAGCGTCAGGATCTAAGAATCTCTGGAGTTAAAGAGGGACTGGAAAAAGGACAGAAAATTAGAGACTTCATAGCTCAACTGCTAGCAGAGGTCCTACAGCCAGATGAAAAACCAGTGATTGACCGAGCTTACATTACGAGTACGCCCGGGGGATAGCGAACAACCTCGACATCTGATCATAAGGGTCCACTACTTCCATGCCTTTGAAGAGATTTTACAGAGGGTAATGCAGTCTACAAGTCTCACATATCAAGGCCAGCGAATTCAAATTTTCAGACTTCCCACCCGCTGTTGTCAAAAGTCGTGCTGCTTTCACCCCTGCCAGAAAACTACTGCGGGATAAACCTGGAGTGAAATTCTGCCTTTTATACCCAGCTAAGCTTAGAGTGACTCACAACGGGAAGGAGACTACATTCACAGATGCAGAAGAGGCGCGTTTGTTTGCTGAACGTCTATTTGGCCGCAACCAGGAGACGCATGAAGGAGGAAGAGGAGGAGAAGACGCATGAGGCCGCTTACACTGCTGTGAGCCCTAATTATATACACAAACACCGCCTTTTTGGACATATATCTCCTTCTTGGGTTGGGTCACAGCCTGCCTAAGTACTGATGTTATTTGGCAACATTACTACTTTCTTTACACATACATGACTGTTACATTAACACACTGCACTGTTTGATACAATTTAAAATTCTACATAGGTTACATTACTCCAAGGCTAAGTTGCATAAAATGTTCCCAGACGTATGTCCACTGTGTGAGAAATGTGATGTGCAGAGGCGACCTTATCACATGGGTATGCCTTATGTCATAAACTACAAGAGTATTGGGGTGATATATTTCATTTCCTGTCTATGATTCTGGAAGTTCAAATAATCCCAGATCCTGTTTTGATTATTTTGGGAAAATCTGATGAGCTCTTGAAGCTTAATATAGCACAACAGCGTCTCCTGTCATACTGTGTTATAACGGCCAAAAAACTGATTCTTTTATATTGGAAGAAAAAAGAAATTCCCTCATTTAAACACTGGCTATCAGATCTGACTATGCAGCCACAGACGATGCAGTTTGCTCTGCCCTCCACCCAGCACTCACCCACCTAGACAAGAAAGACTCGTATGTGAGAATGCTGTTCTTAGACTTCAGCTCAGCGTTCAACACCATAATACCACAACAACTCATCTGCAAACTGGACAAACTGGGCCTCAGCACACACACTCTGCAACTGGCTGCTGGATTTTCTCAGCCAGAGGCCTCAAGTGGTGCGTGTTGGCAACAACATCTCAGACAGGTTCATCCTGAGCACAGGGGCCCCACAAGGCTGTGTGCTCAGCCCCCTCCTCTTCACCCTCCTGACACATGACTGCACACCAACCCACAGCTCCAACAACCTTGTGAAGTTTGCCGACGACACAACACTGATGGGCCTCATCACCAACGGCGACGAGACCCACTACAGGAAAGAGGTAGAGCTTCTGACCAGATGGTGCAAAGACAACAACCTCCTGCTAAACATCAGCAAGACCAAAGAGATTGTTGTCAGCTTCCAGAGAGGTCACACCCAACACCCCCCTTTGACCATTGACGGTGCTGCCGTGGAGAGGGTGAGCAGCACCAAGTTCCTGGGGGTGCACATCAGTGATGACCTCTCCTGGACCACCAACACCACATCACTGGCCATAAAGCACAGCAGCTTCTCTACTTCCTGCGTAAACTGAAGCGGGCAAGTGCCCCACCACCCATCATGACCACGTTCTACAGAGGAACCATCGAAAGCATCCTGACCAGCTGCATCACCGTGTGGGGTGGGAGCTGCACTGACTACAACAGGAACGCTCTGCAACGCATGGTGAGAACAGCTGAAAGGATAATCGATGTACCACTACCCTCCCTGCAAGATCTTTACACCACCCGCCTCAGCCGCAAAGCTATCTCAATTGCCAACGATAGAAGTCACCCTGCACACAGTCTGTTCAGCCTCCTGCCCTCTGGAAAGAGGTACAGGAGCCTCCGCTCCCGCACCACCAGACTCACGAACAGTTTCTTCCACCAGGCCGTGAGACTGCTGAACTCTCTCCTCTCCCCACCCACGGGACTGCTGAACTCTCTCCCCTCCTCCTTTTCACCCTCAGCCCAAGCCAGAAGGAACACCAGGCCGGCAGACCAAGTCTAGGTCACTGGAGTGTCTCCTCCCACCCACCCACCCAATTGACACTCTGCACATGCAAAAATTTGCACACACTTGCTGCTGCTATATTTATACTTATATTGTTATTGCACTAGCCATTACATTACAACAACAACTACCTCATAATGCACATAGCTGGGACAATCAGTGTTGTCTTGTTTTGTCTTGTTGAATTCTTTCCACACCCTACTTATGTCTTGTCTTGGGGTACTCATGTCTTGTCCTGTCATACATGTTTGTTTGTTTCTAGTTTTAGTTTAGCACTTTACCGTTGTTGTTGTACCGTAGCTTAGGATTGTCTTGTCTTGCGCACCTGCACTTTGATGTTGTTGTACATGTAAACGCATAGGATAGTGAGAAACGAAATTTCGATTCCTTTGTATGTCAAGTACATGTGAAGAAATTGACATTAAAATTGACTTTGACTTTGACTTTGAAAGTGGAATGTTATCCTAAGGTGTGGTGACCAAGCGGTAAAGCGCTGGTTTTGTAAACCAAATATCATGTGTTCAAGTTCCATCCATACCTGGAGTGGAGAAGGGAAGGTCTATGATTAGTACATGTTTGAGATGAAGCTCACTATATGTTGTTCTGGATCTTGAGAGTGAAAACCCTCCCTTTCATGACTCCCATTTTAAGAAACTTTGGGTCTAAGAAGGTAAGAATTTGGTTTTACTAAACAACCCCAACCATTCACCTAAACATTTTTCATCACCTCTTAGCAGATTTTTACCATTTCAGTTCCTTGCTTTGCAGCAAAACTGGTAAAAGTGTCATTATCTGAAGGTGTGGTGACTAAGCGGTCTTGTAAACCAAAGATCATGGGTTCAGGTCCCATCCATACCTGGAGTGGAGTAGGTAACTTCTTTGATTAGGACATGTTTGAGATGACGCTCACTATATGTTGATCTAGCTCTTGGGAGTGAAAAACCGACCTTTTATGATTTCCATTTTGAGAAACGTTGGGTCAAAGAAGGGAACAAGTTAGTTTTACTCAACAACCCCAACCAATCACCTAAACATTTTGATCACCTCTTAGCTAATTTATAACATTTCAGTTTCTTACATTGCTCCAAAACTGTTAAAAAGTATCATTTGGCAAAGGTTTGGTGGCCAAGCAGTAAGGTGTTGGTCTTGTAAACCAAAGATAATGGGTTCAAGTCCCATCCATACCTGGCGTAGAGTAGGGAAGGTTTATGATTAGTGCTTGTTTGAGATGGAACTACACTGTATGTTCAGCTAGCTCTTGGGAGTGAAAAACAGACCTTTCATCAGTTTGCTAGGGTGTGGGGGCCAAGCAGTAAGGCATGGGTCTTGTAAACCAAAGATCATGGCTTCAATTCCTGTCCATACCTGAAGAAGCTTAGTGTGCTGCATTCTGTCGAACATGCATGCGATATTTCTACTCAGGGTTTGTTCAATCCACTCTCTGTCAAAGAAGGTAACAATTCATTTTTACGAAACAACTCCAACCATTCACCTAAACGTTTTTCATCACCTCTTAGCAAATTTTGATTTTGCTGCAAAACTGTTCAAAACTATCAGTTTGATACGGGGTGGTGGCCGAGCGGTAAGGTTTCGGTCTTGTAAACCGAAGATCATGTGCTGCATTCTGTGGAACTTGCATGCAATAATTCTACTCTGGATGTTCATTTCACTATCTAGGATGAAATAACCCTACTATTTCCAACATTGTGTAACAAACGGTAGGACTTTTGTTTTACTCAACAACCCCAAACATTCACCTAAACATTTTCATCACCTCTTAGTAAAGTTCTGCCTTTTGCGTTCATGATTTCAAGTTGTGATTAGGCATTTGCTGCAAAACAAAAGATCATGGGTTCAAATCCCATCCATACCTGGAGTGGAGTCGGGAGCGTCTTTAGTACATGCTAGCTAGATGCTAAATGCTATAGGCTTAATAAGCTATATGTTTATCTGGGAGTGAAAAACAACCTTTTATGACTCCCATTTTGAGAACCATTGGGACAAAGAAGGTAACAAGTTAGTTTTACTCAACAACCCCAAACATTCAGCTAAAAATTTGGACCAACTCATAACAAATCTACCATGTCAGTTTCTTACTCTGCTGCAAAACTGTTAAAAAAAACAGCACTGTGCTGGGTTGGGGTGGCCAAGCGGTAGGGTGTTGGTTTTGTAAACCAAAGATCATGGGTTCAGTTCCCATCCGCACCTAAGGAATCTTAGTGTACTGCATTCTGTAGAACATGCATGAGATAATTCAACTCTGCATGTTCATTTCACTATCTAGGGAGAAAAAACTCTACTATTTATGACTTCCATTTTGAGAAACATTGTGTCAAAGAAGGTAACAACTTACTGTAATTCAACAACCCCAACTATTCACCTAAATATTTGATCACCTCTTAGCAAAGTCCTACCATTTGTGTTTATAACTTTAAGTTGTGAATGGGAATTTTGTGGCAAAGACATTAAAAATATTCTGCATGTAAAGGTGTGCTTGCTCAGTGGTAAGGTGTTGGTTTAGTAAACCAAAGGTCATAGGTTCAAATCCCATCCGTATCTAGAGTAGGGCCTTATTAGTACATTGTTTGAGATGAAGCTACCCTATATGTTCATCTGCCTCTTCAGAGAGAAAAGCCTGCATTTTATGACTTCCATTTTGAGCAACATTGTTTCAAATAAGGTAACAATTTAGTTCTACTGAACAACCCCAACCGGAGTAGTGTGCTGCATTCTGTAAAACATGCACACAATAATTTTACCATGAATGTTCACTTTACTATCTAGGGAGAAAAACTCTACTATTTGTGACTTCCATTTTGAGAAACAAATTAGTCAATTACTCAACAACCTCAATTATTCTCCTCCAAATTCTAATCACCTCATAGCAAAGTCCATCCAATTGTGTTTCTGCTGCAAAAATGCCTAAAAGACATCACTGTTGTGGTGGCCAAGCGTAAGGGGTTAGGGTTAGAGATTTATAAACCAAAGATCATAAGATCATGAGTTCAAGTCCCATCCATACCTGATGTAGCCTTGTGTGCTGCTTTCTGTAGATTCTACAGTGTAGAACATGCATGAGATGAATCGAACCTGGTTGTTCACCTCACTATCTCGGGAGGAGAAAAGGCATACCATTTGCGTTTCTTACTTTGCTGTAAAAAAAATATCACTATCCTGAGGTGTGATGGCCACCCAGTAAGGCGTTGGTCTTGTAAACCAAAGATCATGGTTTCAAGCCCCATCCATACCTGAAGTACACTAGTGTGCTGCATTCTCTTGAACATGCATGCGATCAATCTACCCTGGTAAGCTGCCGGGTCGTACGTTCTTGAGATGAATCTTCACTATATGTTCTCCTGACCATGAAAGCAAAAGAAGTTTCTAACTGAGGTGTTTCCTGCTCCAAGTATGATGAAGGTACTTTCTCTGTTTCATCTCAACACTCCACACAATCTTTCTCCATATTCCCTGACTGCAGAAATCGATAATCTCTGTCTGTCTCTCAAGTGGTTAAGGGAACTCGATGGAATAAGATGAGTCTGTCCCAGTGGTGTAATAGAATAAAACAGATTCATAGGACTGAAGATGTTGAGACTCAACCTGCAAAAAAAGGCTTAGGAACAAGATCTACACATTGCTGTTTCACCCTTAAAATTTTACTTTATAACACTACATGGATATATTCAGAGCACCAGCAGAAACAGTCAAGTCGTTTAATCATCCTTTTAGCTCAAATCATCTAAGCACAGTCATGTGTTGTATTTACTGTATGAATAGTTTACAGCCTCTGTAGAACTTGACACTGAACTTGACAGAGTGACCTTCCGAGTTAAGAACAGAGCTCTATTTGCATTTCTAGCTGACACCAGCAGCTCCACTGGAAACAGCTGATCCCACTTCAATACATCTGCTGCACAATAAATTAATTTCAGACATAAAGATCTGATCCACAGATCTGCTGTAGATTCTTCACACATTGTTGAACGATTTCAACATTAGGATTAAGGTTAGTCTGGGTTCCACAGTGAGTAAGTTAGAATAGCTAGCAAAATAAAGGTCACCAATTTCTACAAATGAGAACAAATCTCCCAGATGAACTTACAATCATACAAAGATAAATAAAAAAGTAAAGTAAAAAAAAGAAAAAAAAATGAAGTAGAAAGTTTCTCATCACAGAAATATTGCTGCTACACAACTCAGCCAGGAAACTTTCAAACTATTCAATGTTTAGGATCCAGAAAAACAAAAAAATATATATATATTATATAATTAATGCTCAAATATTCAGACTTGTGCCGACATTTAAGCTCTAGTAGTAACTGATGAAAGTTTAAAAATAATAATGCATGTGTTTTACAACACAGACAGCAAAAACCTGAAATAAATCAATATTTGCTGTGAGCAGGTTTATATTTAAAACAGTATTTTTTTCTGTCATAGACAGAGATCAAGGCCCCATGGGCATCTGCACAACTTTTTGTTCTTCTTGTTGCTGAAGCTTCTACTTGATTCTACTTGATGAATATAAGGCGATTAATCTTATTTTATTGTAGATTTTGTCACATATACAAATAAAGGTTCCAGATGTCTGGACACTTACTAAAGTGGATATATTTGAGCAGGTGGACAAATAGAACAGGACAGAGAAGGTGAATTATTTGGTAGAGAACAGCTCTCTCTGCTGGAAACAGCTTCCATTATTTTATTTCTCTGGATAAGACTGGAGTCAAAACTTACAATTAGTAGCATCTCTTACCTGTAAAGATAGTCCTTGTCTATGCATCCTGTATATTTTTGGCTGTATGTGTGTGAATACTTTACTTAGACATGTAACATGTCTGATTACAAGACACCTAAACTCCAGTATATTTAGTTCCTATATGGAGATTCTTTCTGTGTAAGTATTTAATTTGCACTGTCCGGTAAAAAAAAAAATAATAATAAAAATAAAGTGTGTGCTATTGGGACAGTTTTTTCAACACTTTTTCATTTTCTTTTATGATCAAACTAAATATATTCAAAACCAAATTTGATTTGGATTAAAAAATTATCAGAATCATGAAAATATAACAACCTGAATCTTAACAAGACTAAGCCTCCTAATTTTATAATTCCCCAAATTAATCCATCAACTGAACACATGCCAAAAACCATGCAGCTGGAGGAATTTTTCATTTGTTTGTTTGTTTTTTTATAACTACCTACATCTGAGGCCAGACAATGTTTATAGGCAATATCAGTTTTTACATTGTACATTAGGTAAAATAATCAACTTTGTGACTGTGGAAGAATGAAGCAATTGCAGCTTCGTATGAGAGCTGCTGTTTTGAATTTGTTAGACTCTGTCGTCTCCTTGTGGCAAAATATGGTCACAGCATCCATATCAACTCATCATTCTCAGAATGTTTAATTTATCTCTAAACAAGAATGAAACTGGTTAACAGGTGAAAATGTTAACATTGGTTCCAAAGGATATAGGACTTTTATTCTAAAAGCATACAAATAATTATTGTATGTAAAATTTTAAAAATCGGAAAATTGACCAATTTTGTTTTTTCAATCAATTCTTTTCAAAATGCTGAATTTGATGTCCTCTGCTTCTTTTGGTCTACACACACACACACACACACACGCATATACAGTGCTACACTTATATTTTCTACACACATCATACATGTATAAAACAACTGAGCATCTGTGTGAAACTCTATTTCAGAATGAACCACATTCAGATTCAACAGCTCCAAAAACTACTTTTATAAAATGTTAACATATTGTGTTTTCACCCATAATATCTGTAAATCTAACATTTACTCTAAAAACGTTAATCCTTCCTTACTGAACATGTTAGTAACGTGTTTGTAGAAAGAAAGAAGCAGAAAGAGAAAGGCAGTCCCATGCTCTCACATGTGCAAAAAACTCTCTCAACCCTCTAATTTGCCCCCAAGGAGAAAAACTACATAAGAGAGAGAGAGAGAGGGGGGGGGGGGGGGGGTAGAGAAAGGGGGAACAATGGAAAAGTGAAGGGTGACACATTTCCCAGCAGTAGGTGAATGACCCATCTCTCACTCTTCAGACTAATGAGAGAGAATGAAGGAAAAACTACAGCAGCTACAAAAACTCTGGGTGAATTCTTCACATTTCTGGCATTGTCATCGGGCTACAGCTCCTCAGTGGGACTGCTGCAGGACCACAGACACAACAGTGACCGGCTTTATTAATGTTCAGTCACTGCTGTGTACAAACACATCCAAATACTGAGGCCTGGGGCAGCCACTTTGTTCTTTACAGCAGGAAAATACTAGTGAGTGAATAATGTGAAGTTAGTCCTGAGTCAGCACTAGAAGAAGTTCATGGGCTCATTACAATCAAAAAGGTTCATTTCCTCAGTAGGAACTTGTTCATGGTGTTTTCACTTGATAGGTTGGTATCAGTGCTAGATTTGGTTTCATCCAGAATGTGACGTGTTGGAGATGACATAAGTATAAGAACTCTAACAGCAAGTAGAAAGGATTCAATTCAATTAAATTTAACTCTATTTTCTACCCTATTGAAAATGTTTTTGCTTTCTTCAAACAGTGCAAACACATAACAGGACAACAGGCCAACATATATGATACAAAATCACTGAAAACTGGGTAAAGAGGGAAAACAGCAGGAGCTATTGTGTAATAAGGAATGGATGTTAAAATGTTTCTCTAAAAGTAACCACAACAATGATAAAAAAAAAAGAATAAATAAATAGAGGAAAAGGTCTAGTTCACTCATTCAATTCTTCTTCTTCTATTTATGTAATATTATGGTCATTGAGTTAGATGGCAAAATGGAAAAAATCAGCAGGAGACAACATAGACATTCTACCATCACATTGTGCATTTTCTTTACTAACAATATCTTTATTGAATTTTAAAATTGATGTACAGGAAAAACAAGATTGATTCCACATCATCGGAAACATCTAGCACAGCTTGCCAGTCAGGTAATATTGTGCATTTTCACAAATTGTGTTGTAAAAACATTTCTAGTAAGACATTTTATTTTTATATTCTTTGTTCAAGTGAATGGAAACAATTGTATTTTAATTTGTTCATTATCACAAAGAAGCTTTCCGGCTTTTTGCTATGGACTAATGATAATCTATCAGCCTCTTGATTAAGCACATCATTGTTAATTATTTTATTTTTTACTATCCATTCTTATGTCCATAATGCATACTGTGTATGCGGATCAACAAATTCTATGAATTTTGTACATAGTGTTGCATATTTTTTTTTTAAATTTTTATAGCTTTTATTTTATTTTCTCTTTCTTTACTCTGTACGCTGCAGTAACAAGCAAATTTCACCGTTGTGGGATCAATCAAGTCATATCTTATTTTATCTAATTATGAATTATAATGATGTTCTATGGTGTTACAATGCTGAGGTCCAGTAATAAGTGTAGGATCCTGGTTCAGGTAAAATGATGAGTAAAATGTTGTTTGAATGTCCATGTCATGATGAGTAATTCACCCAGATAAAATGTCACAACAAAAAAGTGAAAATGTCTGAATTAAAATGTCCTATAAAAATGTATATTAATACTTATTAAAGAAAAATGTCTAGTTAGTAGACTTAAACAGTGTGTGACATGATCTTAAATGCCATTTTTTTTTCCCAGTTCGAACGTCAAAATGAAAGACTTTAACATTCTAACCTTTTATTTAGTTCAAGCTCTGAAAACAATGGACACTACAGTCACTTATCAAATGGAGAGTGGCTGTTAGTTTCCGGTCTGTTTGGCCACAACAAGCCACTGTTTGTTGGTTCTGACCTGAACCTGGACCTTTTCTAAATGGGTCTGAAGTGATGAATCTAGTGGAAGAAGTGTTTTACATGACAAAAGCTGCTTTAAGCTGCATGTGTAAAGGCCAATAAAAGAACCTCTTGTCACTCTGTTAAAATGAGTTTACTTTTATTGTCAGATGACGATGATCCGGTGTCAAGTAGAAGTATAGATATCAACATTAAAAACACTTCGTAGAAGTTGAAGTATCAACTCAAGCTTTTTACTCAAGTAAACATGTAAGTTCTTGTTCCAAAGCTACTAAAAATGCAAGTAAAAGCAACAAAAAGTATGTTGCCTGTCAGTCAATATATATGAGCTGTAGTCATAGCATGTACATAATGTAGTTTATTGTTAAAAAAAAAAAAAAAAGTATTTGAACAGGTAATACTGAGGGAACTAAAATCTATGAATGTTAACACTCAAGAATAAGAAGAAGTGATTTTTGATTTCTTCTCCACTCTTCTGGAGCTGGATCAGAACTTTATATACGTTTTTCCAGCTTTTAATTACATTTTGACCATGCATCAAATAAAAACTGTCTCCTCCCAGATGCTACCACACCTCATATATTCATTTCCTGACGGGCCTGTCAGAACTTCGTGTGTAATTGTTCCCAAATTCTAAATCATCACAAACATGATTTTGAGAGTATCTCTTTTCCTCAGATCAAAATCTGGTTAGTCCAGTTTGAGGTTTTCCACTTATGATTTTGGTTTGGGTTAATATGTTTACTAATGTAAGTTGATAGAGTAACAGTGTCAATTGTTAATGGATGAGGTTGCTGTGAGAATGAAAACCATGTAGTTTCTTTTCTGCCATGTTGTGCTCCAAAAATATCTTTGATATATCCTTGAACCTTTTATTAATAAGGGAAAATCATGCAGAATACAAAGAACACAAAGAAGAAAGAGATTTCCATGTGAACACATTAACATATGCACACATTTACACAAACATGCTACAGATGCACCTTGTCAGAAAAGCCAGTTCCTTTGGGAGCAGCAGCAGCTGCGGGACACCGAGCAGCAACAAGCAGCTCTTTGAATGAACTGTGACAAGGTGTTGTTCTTTGCCCCCCTCCCTCCATCTTCTGTCTTCCGGGAACACTAATAGGCTCCATGCAGCGTAATGTGACCAATTGAATCATCCTCGCCCTGGAGGTGGAAGCCGCGGATCGGAGGAGCAGAGAGCGCCGCGCTCAGTCCGGCTCCCACACCGAGGAAAAACCTCTCTGGGGAGACGCTCGAACCAGTCGCTGCTCTGCTCCACTGGGATTTTACATCCTCCGTGGGAACTATAGTGGCCCCTTTTTTTCTCCGCCGGCTCTTGGCCCCTTTGCTCTTTTGGCAGATCTCAGACCAGTTCGGAGGTGAAAAGGTCAGAGGGCCTCTCTTCAGCCCGTCTTCTAGGTGAGTACATGTGATGCTGCGCAAGGATGAGACTCACATACAGGGACAAGGATCAAGAAATCAGCTGTGATCTGATCTTTTTCTGACCTTTTGTGGCAATGAGGAGGAAATCAAAGTGAGAATATGAAATAGGTTCCCTTCTGCACACTTTAAAACTCAGGGAATTATGTTTAATATACATTGAAAGGAATAATTTCCTAACTTTTTTAAGCAACAACAACAAAAAAAACAAAGTGTGGTGACTAGTTAAATCTGTCTATAGATAACCAGCATGGAGACAAGGGCATCTGAAAGTCAAGACACCGACCATTTTCATGTTTGTCTCCACGGATTAATTCTCTTATGTTTGTTTGTTTGTTTTTTTTATTGTATTTCAAATATCCTGTGAGAAAAAATGTGGTGTAAAAAACAGGGAATGGTTTAAAACCTACAGCTGAGGATTTGAGCATTACATAAACCAATCTGCACCCCTGGGAGCTGGGGAAACTAAAGAGACATTTCCACTAACTCCCCCACCTATTGTTCACATTATATATTCCTGGAGCTTCAGGGGTGTTTGTTTGCATCGCTGCACGTCAGAAAAACTCCTGTTGATTTAGAGATAGTTTCTTTTGCAGAACTGGGTTGGAGTTGGGAAGTATATTACTTGGGAAGCTTTTATGAACATTTCAAATGTGTTTGAAAAACTGCTTTTTCTCATTAACCTTTGCTTAAGTCTGCAGAAATTGTAGTTTGTGCACAAAAACAGTGACAGATGATGTGTCTCAAAAGTGTGTGATGGTGTCTGTTTCGGACTTAAGTTAATCAAATAAATGTTTAATCCTGCCACCAAACAAACACGCTGCACAATGATTCATTTCTAAACTGTCGCCTACAAATCATGTTTACTACAGACTTTAGTTTGAAGGGAACGTGCAGTAAATCCCAAACTTACATTAAGTGAGTAAACAGATGTTTTGCCTGAAAATATATTTAAAGTAATTTTTCAAATTATGCTATATATTATCTTTTAGGTATATCTTTTTTTCTTTGGAAAAATATCACATTTCATCTGTTTCCTTACAAAATGCTGGTGGCAGCTAAAGCAGGATTAAGGTTTCTACAAGAAACACAAAACACAAGACAAGAAGTGAAAAGTTTATTCACTTAAACTAAAGTGTTTATGTAGAAATGTATATGTGTAGTTTATTAGAAGTTTGAATGAATTTTATTCTACAAATACTGAACCTGTCAAAACTTTAAAAAAATATTATTTTATTAGTGCCTGTTTACAAACTGCCTTACTTACTGTGTAGACAAAGATGTCAAGTTTCGTGATAGTTTAGCTTTTCCATTTCAAGATAAACCATGGCTGCATTTAAAATTTAATATGTTTAAGTGATCTCTTGAAAAGTGCGTATCTTAAAGGTTATATATCTTTCACTTTTTGGGGGGGTTTCATTTGAAATAATGACACATTCACATGATATATCCAATTTGAATACAAACATTCAGCTAATTGTAGTTTTCCAGAGCTCCAGAATGCACATGTTTTTTTGGTTTCTCACATAATATTCAGTAACCTTTCTTTCTGATGATTTTTCTAGATGTTTGATGATATAAAATCTAGAGCTTTTCTAGAGTACAAAAACATGAAAGTTTCTATTTGCATGATATGGGAGGTTGAAAACAAAGCTGAGTGATCTTAACATAAATAACATGGTTTATTTTCTGTGGCTTCAGTTAGATTGAATTGTTTGCACGAAAGTGTTTTGTGTGCTTTGTTCTATAGTGACACTGTGAACATGAGGACCTGCTGGTTTTCAACATGTGTGTGTGTGTGCGCGCGAGTGTGTGTGTGTCTGTGTGTGTCTGTATGTGTAGTGTTTATCGGAGTGCACAAATTTGATTGGCTGAGAAGCATCACATGTTCACAATGCACACCCCATACAGCACTGGTTTAGTGGCTTAGTTTCCTAAGTGCTGTATGGGGTGGAAAATTTCACCAGTTAAAATTCAGAGCCTTACACTACCCCCTCCTATTGCATTGTGTTGCCACATGGTAACAATTACTTTATCTTCATTTTTTCTAAAAAGTTGTGACATAATGTCTATGTTTTAACAGTTAGGTTTGAAAAGAGAGCTTTCTTTTTTACCATATATAAGTAAACTATATATATATATATATTGAACTAACAATAACATATTACTATAACATATTGAACTAAAGTTCAATGCAGCAGAGGGTTACCATTGATTCTTCAGTCCTCATGCAGAAAAACACAAAACAAGTGATACGTTAATTAGATGAAAAGTTGAAGAGAAAAAGGAAATCAGAGACAGAAACACATTGACTGACAGATTATATTATGTGACCATTTACATGTACAATAATAATGAAACTAATGAACACACCTGAAAGCATGAACACACCTGATTCCAGTTACTGTGATGTAGCTTCACACGCGCAGCCGGTGACGTGATGGCAAACGTGATCGTGAAAAGCAAAACAGAGAAGACACACACAGAGTTTATGTTGTATGGAAGAGTAAACTCAACTGGAGAGAGACTAGCTGTTGCTGCTCGATGTTTAAATGATCAACTGTTTGCCAACAAGTTCATATGACAACTTTACTGATATACTCACTCTATAAAAATAATCATTTTTTAAGAAAATACAAATACCATTGAAAACTGAGATGTGGCAAATTTTTAATGAAGTTATGACACATGTTTAATGGACTAAAGATTCTGGATTTTTCTTTCTTTCTTTCTTCATAACATCTTATAAAACCTTAACATTTACAGTAACTAACTCCCAGCAAATATCCAAAAGGTTATTTGTAAAGTAGAAGTACTATACATCCTTTTACAGCATTGATAAATACTGTGTTTTCAGTTGTTTATAATACAGTAATTATTCAATACTGTGATTTACTACAGAATTTCTTTGACTACTGGGATTTATTGTAAAATATACAACAATCCTTTTATTGTAATAATTGTGTAATTATAATTATGATTAATTACTACAGTAACATTACTGTGTTTAACACAATAAATACCTGCAGATTGACAGAGGTGCTGCACAAACAGTCTTTTGCCTGTTTTATATAGAAACTTGTCCTCTTGAAATAATATTTTTTTTAATAGTATTTATTTCCAATTTTTTAGATTCACAATAAATGCTGTAAAAGTGGAAGCTACTTTCCCTGTGGTTCACTTAATTCATGTAAACCATGGTAACAAACTCCAAGTCAAATAAAAACATTTTCATGATGATAACATAAAGATAAAAACATCAGTGTAAATATATCACCTTTGTGCTTATTCTCACAAAAATCTTGAACAAGCATTTGTTAAGTGTACTATTTTTTAGTAAAATCTCCCAAAAATGACAAAGAAACAAGTTCTATGTATACCAAGACACGAAAGAAACTCGCTGGTATAGTGGATGTCATGCTGGAAGTTTTGAATCTTGGAATTTGGGTCAGTGACAAATCATGTTTGGCAAAATGTGTGATTTTTTTGATGCAAAATGTCAAATGTAACTGAAAATGAATGATCAATTTTAAATATTGATCGCACCTGGAATATAAAACTAGTTGACAGCTTGTATTTTAAAAATTGTAACAGAGTTAAACTATCTGGTACCATTTTTTTAGGGTCACACCACGTGACATTTCTGGATTTGCCCATACATGAGTTTGGTTCACCTCCTTGGGGCCAATATTAACTTCAACCAGCCAGTATAAATATTATGGTGAATTTTAGGTGGTAGAATGATCATATTTAGTGGGATCATTGTTAAATTATCATCGCTCTTCATTGTTAGGAACCAATGAAGAATCGATAAATCATAAGGACATCCTTTGTTACAGTTAAAAACTGGTCTACATGCATTAATGGGGTGCTGCGATGGTCATTGAGGTCACCAGTGGATGCGATGACAGCTCCGACACTGAGAGTCAGTGTAAATGAAGCCTCGGCCGGCACATGGCTGTCATGTGGCGCTCTATGAGGCCGGTGTTTCCCCAACGTCAGCACAAAGAAAAATTTCTCATCATAATCAGCCTACTCCTCAATAAAGCTGCTGCTACTTCACCGTGTCACAGAGTCCTGGAGTGGCTGCTCGCTTTAAAGATGAGCAATGTGTTTTCTGACTTATTCACTAAATATTTGCATTTAGTGAACTAAACTGATTGAAGAACTGAGTAACTTTTACACGTATCCCTTAAAATTTAAACTAGTAGAAAAATGCTTTATAAGAGAGGAATCTAACTCAGTTAAGTTTATCTCACCTTTATCTCAAGCTTTAAACTTCAACTTAAAAAACTGAAAATGCCTTTAGAAAAAAAGTGCTATTTCAAGAATATGACATCTTAGTTATTTGAAGCATAATTCAAAACATTTAGTCCAAAAAATTCAACAATATAAATATCTTGTTTTTGGTACAATCTAATATTGAGTTAACTTATCATGAAACCTATTGGTAGATAATTTTGCTTATTTATCTATTTTCTTGATTTTTGGTTCATTTATTCTTGTTTTCTTAAGATAAGTGAAACATGTTTGAATTTTATCTCATATTATAGACTTTTTTATCTCATAATTTTGACTTTTTAGCTTATATTGCTCGAGTAAGCAAAATGATATGCCAGTGGAATAAGATAATTAGATGATCCTACTCAATATTGGACTAAATGACATAAATACTATTTTCCCTGATAAGAGATAAGTTACCTGCTGCTGAAAACATTAAATGAAATCTCCTGGAATAATGATGAAATGTGGCAGGGAGGATCTATGTGAAGATAAGCTTTTGAAGACAAAGAGAAGTAGCTGTATTAGTATACGTATTTTCAGCAGCAGGTGATGTTATCTCCTGCTTTATAAACCATTTACAAATCAAAACTGTAAATATTTTGTCCCTTGAGCCCTGGAAGTTTGTCACTGACTTTACATTTTTGTGGAAAAAAAAAGAACTGGACCATTTTTTTGTCACACTTGGCCAGATTGGCCCCTTTAGAGGGACAGCTCTGGGCCTTGCTCTAGAACTCAGTTTGAATCTTTTTTCAATTTGAATTATTTTATAGACTCTGTTGCTGTGAAGAAATGCTGTTTATCAGACTGTATTAAGATTATTTCTCATGACCTCACACTAAATGTATTGTTTTCTTCCAAATTTACATCTTATTCTCCCACTTTCTTTTGTTAGAAGCTTTGCAAAGGTAAAACCTAATGCAGGAAAATGAGCAAGTGCATGTTCTGCATGTGCATAAAAGGACTTTAAATGTATATTGTAATTGGTGAAGAACAAGGCAAGTGGAGAGCCATGCAGTGCAGTAAGTTTAAAACTCCCCGTAGATGAAAGACGCATTCCTACTCTGCATGTCGCTGTGTTCCTCAGACTGATTCCCAGCTGGGACCTGCTCTAATCTCCTGGCAACAATATTGACATAGAAATAGAAACTCTGGAGAGGACAGGACTCTAGCTGTCCGCCTGTCAGGGCTGCCTGCACATACATTCCTCCCCACACGCATGTCCTGTTTAAATTAGACGCACGCCAATGCTGGCATCACCTTTGATTTAAAGGAACAGTCACACATTTTATTAAAATATGATTTACTGTCTTTCTGAGAGTTTATCGTTCATAGGACTAAACATTGTAAATAAACTTTGAGCTGAGCTCCATCAAAAAATAAAAACTCAAACAGCCTGATTCCTGCTAGCAACCTCTAGTGGCCGAATGTTTATTACACCATTTAATAGAATATAATAGACTATTTTTTTAATAAAATAAATGTCTTATTTTGCTTCGGACATTTTATAACTCTCTTCCTAAACCTCAATAGGTATATTGTGTGCAAAGTTGTTTTTTTAGCACTGGTACAGTTACAAACAATTATTTATAGACAGAAACATGAAAGGAGAGCCTAAAGAAAAAGAATTAAGAGAAGTTCTCATAAAGATATACTGCATATATACATTAGAATATCACATTGTAAAGAAAGAACAGAACATAAGAAACATTGCTTCTTACTGCTCTTTCTGTAAAGTTGCATTGTGAGATTTAATTTAACTGATTTAACTGTTCAAGGAAATTTCAAACTTAAATAAGTAGAAATGCTGTGTATATATATATACTTTACTGGATTCATTATTTTTAAATTATGTTTACTCATATTCCTCTTTCTGCATTTTCTACATTCGAAAAGTATATTCGTTACTTTCATTTAATTAAGTTTTCATGACATTTGTCAATCCAAAAAGTAGATTTCTGCCAGAAAGTTGTTAAAAATGTGTGTGTTATATTTAATAGATCTCATCTTATTCACTATAAGCTGTTACTAGATGTTGTAGGGTTCATTAATGTATTTGTCTTGTATTGAAATGCACCAGTGAGCAAATATGTGTAATTGTAGGTTCTTCAAAAATAAAGGTCCCCTTTTCACACCTAACTGTAAAAACATTGATTTTACACAGCTTATAGAAAAATGAAGATACAGTGACTGTTGCCATATTGACACACTATGCAAAAGAGGGTTAATCACACAGTTCAAGAAGCATATCAGAATAACACAAGAATGACTATACCTGTATAAAAGAGTGTAACATACTTGTGTCTTATCATTTTACTTAAGACTCATCCTCACCTCAACCTGCTTGTGATCCACCTGTAATCATGACGACCAAGTCCAACAGCAGTGTTCTGGTTGGCAAGGCCTCCTCCTCTCCTCTCCTGTCCTCGCCGACCCGCCAGCGCCTGGTCACCAAAGACGGACACTGTGCTCTGCGCCCCTCGCTGTACAGCACGGGCTCATGGCGCCGGCGCTCCAGCCGAGCCTGGATGATGGCCCTGCAGGACCTGTGGGGGCTGCTGGTGGGTCTGCGCTGGAGGTGGGTCCTGCTGGCCTTCTGCGCCTCCTTCCTGGCCCACTGGCTGCTGTTTGCCTGCCTGTGGTACCTGCTGGCCCACCTCAACGGAGACCTGGCTGTGCAGGACCACGACGCCCCACCGCAGGGGCACGTGGTCTGCGTGAAGCACATCACCAGCTTCACCGCCGCCTTCTCCTTCTCACTGGAGACGCAGCTGACCATCGGATACGGCACCATGTTCCCCAGCGGGGATTGTCCCAGCGCCATCGCGCTGCTGGCTGTGCAGATGCTGCTGGGGCTGATGCTGGAGGCGTTTATCACAGGTAGGAAGATTCACAAGCATTACTCAAGTCTTTTGTTTTTTTCTTCTATTCCTCCCATTTTCACACTATTATATGTACTTTCTACTCCTTACTTTTAAAAAATAGCTCCTTTATAGTTATTTCATTTCATCTTGTCATCATTGAAAAAATGTTTAAAAAGTGTATTTGAAAATAAATCATGGCATAGACTGTTTGACTGTGGTTGGATGAGAACTAAACCACCAACAATTTCAATTCAATCAATTTGATTTATTTTTTAAGAAGAAAACGTCAAAATTCTTCGGTTCCAGGTTCTTTTCTCTGATTATTTTCTGGTTTCTTTAATCTTCTGTAATAATAAACTGGTGATCTTTGGGTTGTGGTCTGCCAATCTGGGCAAAAAATACAATTTAGGTTGAAATGTTGACATTTTATTCCAAACTATACAACTAATTGCTTTTTAGTAATGTTACATTATTTAAAGAGACTCAATAACCAACACATTAAGTAACTATCAAAAATTAGTTAGTAATTAGTTGCAGCCATGTTATGAACTATTCTGAAACTCTCTTGTCCCAGCGCCATCGCTGGTTTGTATGTGATCCATTACACTTCAGATTACAGCATTTCATCCCCCCTGTTTTACAATTTATACTTATACTTGAGTAAAAACCTTGAGTTGATACTTTTACTAACTTTTACAGAAGTATTTTTTCAACCCTTGTGTCTTTACTTCTACCAGTCATGAATGTGAAGACCTTTGACACCTTCTCAGATCACACTTTTAATACCTAAATATATATATCTCCTAAAATATAACATGAACATGTTTTTTCTGGATATTATGTTTTAAATGTTGTGGGTCGGATAAGTAATGTTCTTAGAACAATATTTATTTGTCTGTGTCTTCCCCTTATCATCAAGTTCCCCTTACATGAATTTATTCACTAATCCCTATCAGCTGTCTACTGTAATTCCTAATTAAATTCAATGCAAACTGACCTAACCTGAGAGAAAACCACAGCCAATGACATTAGACAAGACTTTGTGGTACAGACTGAGCCTTTTTGTGTCTGCAGGCTCCATGTTTAGCACTGAAGTCTTTACTAGAGTGACTATTGTGCTGAAATCAGGTCAGTCACTAAGCTTCTAAAGTAAAGTGGCGACATCTGCTGGGCGAGTGAGTTTACACTGAAGAATTAAATCAAAGTTATGATGATGTTTAACATGTTCAAAATATTTTTAAAAAATAAATAAATAAATAAATAAATAAATAAATAGTTGAATGTCTGTTGGCAATAAGAAGCATCAACAGTATGTGTATCAGCAGAGTGATAAATGTGACTAGTGATAGTTTCACCAACTAATCAATTTACAGCATCTAAGGGCTTACGAATGGGTGAAGTGGAACATTGTGTTTTCCTCTATGCAGATGATCTTCTACTTTACATTAGATACCCAGTCATTTGTGTTAACAGAATAATCCACATCTTGGATCATTTTGGGAAAAATATAGAACCTCATGGCTGTTTTTGATTGAGTCCCTTCAAACTATTCTAAGTTTGATACACAAAAATTAAATGTGCTGGCATTTGCTTCTGAAATTGCTTTTAGATCAGTGGTTCTCAACCTGGGTTAGATCGAACCCTAGGGGTTCGGTGAGTCAGTCTCAGAGATTTGGTGGAGCCTCTCGCAGAGGTCCACCCTTCAATCTAGTCTGCAGCTAGTGGGCACAGTCATTGAAAGCGTTAGGGTTAGGGTTAGGGTTAGGGTGCGGGGGATGAGCATATAAAACTGGTGGGATTCAGTGCCTTCATCAAGGTTAAGAACCACTGTCCTAGATGTATCCTCCTACACTGGATAACAGATGTGATGTTATTTCTGAAAGTGGAAAAGATACAATTTTCTCTAAGAGGATCAACTCAGAAGTTTTATGTTATATGGCGGCCTTACCTTTTTTTTTTGATAAAGTTTACTTCTACACCTCAAACAGAAAACACCAATATGGAATAAACCCTTTTGATGTTCCTTGATGTGACAGGAATAGAAGAAAAAAACTTTATTTATTTATAAAAAATTATTTATTTATTTATTTACTGCCCTTTCCAAGTGCTTTACAATTAAAATTGTTATATTATAAGTACATATCTAAAAATATAAAGCACAAAATTAAGCATTTTTTATGGTTTGAGAGCACATCTCTTATCACATTGAACAAATATTTAACTATGTTTACCAAAACTTTTAGAAAACAAATCAAACTTTAATCACATTTTTTTACAATGAGGAAAAAAAAGGACACATCACTTTTTTGCAAAGTAATTCCAACCAATAGTATCATTATATCCATTTCAATCAAAGTGAGGTCGTCCATGATAGAACTTTACCTGTATATTGTTATATCTTGTTTAAGAGTAAAAAAAAACATAATACTGACCTCAAATACTCTCAAAATGCTGTTTCGGGTAGTTTTAAGGAGTTTTACGTCTGTTGTTAGAACAGGATTGATTTTACTGCAACTTACTGAAGAGCATCATGAAACAAACATCGTACAGTAACAAGGTCAAAGCCACCCACGTTTTTGATTTTAACTCCGTTTAATCTCATTGTTTTAATCTGCAGGTGCATTTGTCGCCAAGATCGCGCGTCCTCAGAAACGGGCGGGAGTGATCCAGTTCAGCCCCCATGCAGTGGTGGGCCAGCACCAGGGCCAGACGTGCCTGATGCTGCGGGCCACCAACTTGCTGCAGCGTCCTCTGGTGGACGTGAAGATGAGTGCCGTGCTGTACGAGGAGCATGAGGGCCAGGCCCTGCACCAGACCTCCCTGGACTTCCACCTGGACCAAATGGGCCAGCAGCCGTGTCCCTTCTTCATCTTCCCGCTCACCTTCTACCACCCGCTGGACCGCCATAGCCCACTCTACCCCACCCTGTGCGAGGGTATCTCCAGCCACTTTGAGATGGTGGTCTTTCTCTCGGCCTTGCAGGAGGGAACTGGTGACACCTGCCAGAAGAGGACCTCCTACCTGCGTCAGGAAATCCAGTTCGACCGCCGTTTCGTCCCTGCCTTAGAGCTGGATGCTCGGGGCCGGTATGTGGTTAGCAGCAGGCACTTTGACACGGCCCTCTCAAAAGAGCCTTTGGACAAGGACTGTGTGGTGCAGATCAACGGTGACGGCAGCGACAGGATGGAGTGAGGAGGCTTCTTGGGGACAAACGGGGGAGTTTCTGAGGCATAATCAGAGAGGAGAGAAACTACTGGGCAGATACTTTTGTCAGCAGGAACTTCTTTCAAATTGGTGAATCTGAGCGTGTGTTATTTGAAATTTAAAAAGTATATATCAGATACCTCCTGATGATCAGTCACTGCCGCCAAAGCAAAAACTATTGGCTTCCCCATACACCCATACTATACTACTACTACTACTGCTTATTAGAATTGGGTTTCTTTTGTGGCTCTGGCTTTGAGAGGGACCTGGGAGCAGCAAAATGGCGCCATACAACATCTCCCATTGGAAGTCATATGACCTCCATGGTAGTCTGTCTTTTTCATGTATTTTATTCATAGGATAAGTTAAAATTGATGTGATGTCACTGGCAGTTGGTCTTCGTTTGTTTTTTTTTATAGGACGAGTTGAAATGGAAAATTTGAGAAATTCTTTATTGAACTTATAATCAATACATACAAGTACACAAACATATTTTACATTTCCAAATACATTCTAGGTTTTAAAATGCTTAATTCAAATAAGATATTGACAATGTCATCATATATAAAAACATTTTGAACAAATTGTACTTTATTTAATCAACATTCCCATTCACAGTGATATAAAATTATATTCAGAGGTTTATTTCTAAAGTCTTAGTATTTGTTCCCCTAAATTTAAATTCTATTTGATAAAGTGTCAATATTTGTGTTATATATAAACACATGCTTTAAATAGTTAACATCATATTGGGGATGTAATATATTTTTTGTGTATTAGGACATGATCAATAAAGATTTTTTTTTAAATGCCTTTTAATTTGTCCCATAAACTTACTTCCATTGAGGAGATGCAGAGATCACATGAAATCAACTGCCAAAAACAGCAACCTCCAATGAAAAAAAAAGCTCTAAAAACTATAACCATCTGTAATACACTAAACCTCTGTGTATAAAACATTTTCTCGCATTTGACCAACTGCTGGCAGGGAGATTACATGACGTCTGATAAGCAGGTGATGTGTGGTGCCATCTTGCTGCAGCCAGATACTTTTGTGCTGGCTTCTAATGACAATGATAACGTCCCAAATTAAACTTAAATTGCGAAAATAAAATGAGTGGTTAGATTATCAGAGAGGTTGAAAACAAACCTTCATGTTCAGAAAACAAAGTTTTCCTTGGAAATAAGTCATTATAAGTTGTTGTTTTTTTCTCAAAAGCAACATGTGTGTGTATAATTTGGATAAACTGTCTGGTTGATCAACCGCTCATGTATTTTGGTGATGGCATCATTGCTTTGTTGAACCAGCTTAAACCCAAAATAAGATTTACTGGCTTTCCTCAGTTTCTATAAAATGTGGATTTTATTATTTTTAATTTCCATGTAAGGTTTTGAAATTGGAGTTTGATCAAGCCATATTTTAAAGTTTTCAGTTTCATGGTGGTGGCACAATGAAAGTTCAGTTAAAGCTCCAATAATCAATGTTTCATTATTAACATTGAACCCAATGGCAACAAGGGGTCATTCATAATGATGAGATGAGTATCACCAGCTTCTCATTTACTGCTTTGGTTCAGTCTCAGAGTTAAAAAAAAAATCTCTAATTACTGATCAATATAAAACAAGGAACCTAAATACACACAGAGGGACTGTGGACTCTGTGTTTTTCTTAGGCCAATGTGTAAGATTTTGGGAAGCTGAATTTGATTTTGGAGAACTGAATTTGAAGTATGTTATGTCATCACATAATGAATCAGTCATTTAATCAGTGAATATAAATTCATTCAAATATAAACAAGATAATTAAGATGAATTTCACAAAAAACCTCAGTAAATTCGCAGAGGAAAAGTGAAACAATTTGAAATTAAACCATTTATGGCAAAATCAAACACTAAAGTAAATAAGTTGAAGTAGCAGATTCATCTTTAACACCTGCTGGTACAAATATCTGCCTGTAGGTAACAGGAGGAGATAAGATGATGATGAGCAGATTACAGGGTCTATGCCAGGTATGTGGAGTGGAGGCAGTGATGAATTAAAGACAAATTTACATTTGTTTCGGTCATTTTCAGAAGTGGAGTTAGTGCTTGGCCTGTCGTACACCTGCCTGCCCCTGAGATGCTTCACCTGTAGCCACCAGCATCGACGCCCTATTTAACCCATTAATGACTAGTTACTTCATTTTAGTGTTAAGGGAAAAATTTAGACAGAATACTTTTTGCAATAGGTATAAAAAAAAAACATCTTTCTGGAATGAATAAAAAAAAGTACCCTCTTAAAAAAATGCTTTATTTAGTTGAGTTGAGTAGACAGTTGAGTTGCTTCTTTTTAAAACAAAATACTCACAAAAATAGATTGAACATTATTTGAATTGACTAATATCAAATTAACACTGGATCAAATCACATATTACTGAAAATGAAGTTGTTCTGAATCCAGTAGTACCAACAATTTGATATTGAGATACAGCCTTATATGTTACAAGAATGTTTTAAGTAGTCACTAGCAGTTTCTCATTTAAACAAAATGGTGCTAATCTCACTCAAAAATCTGTGAAAGTACAGTTTCATTTTATAAGGGGTTCAACAGCCTTTATGTAACTAATGACCAGATAGTCTCACACTCAAGACTTATTATCAAATAAGAATTTTTTTTTTAAGTCATTCTAAAAAATATTTTCCAAAGCAGTTTTAGGTTGAGAAATAATGAGAAAAGTAGTTTTATGAACATGAGTTTCCAAATTCATGAAGCTAGTTTATGTCTGTTTTCTGATTAAATAATGACCTCTGTTCATGTTTTGAGGTGTCTAAACCACTTATTAACGCGAATACTTTTAGGTGCTTAAAAGGAAATTAAAAAATTCTACTGTAGACATTGATGGGTTAAAAGGATCAATTCACCATATAAGACCACAGCCACTGATTTCAGTTCATTTCACTGCACTGAAATCAATATTTGCCACTTTCCAGCCTCAAAAGCTCAAAGCTCAGCACCAAGCCTGTAAAACTGAAGACATTATCAGGTGGCAGCAGGTATAGTGAAATTGTAGAGAGAGGAAACCAGTAATAAGGAAGGGACAGAATGCAGTGACTCTACTGTCATCTGTATAAAAGGGCATTTATGTTGCCGTTAGACCGGCAATGCAACTTATGAGGTGATCAGCATGAGCTGATGATCACAAAAAACCATCACACATGGTTCAATATGAAGCTGCTGAGGTTTTGGAACAAAAGTGAGCTATCTAACATTAGACTGACGTGCATGAAATGAGACACGGCTCAGTAGTGACTGATAGAATGATACTGACTGCTGATTGATTTGGTGATTAATGCCTTTATTTTGAAAAAAAATCATTGTTTGAATCATAACGCAAAGCAAAGATTAAACATATTATGTTCAATTTGTACAATAATGAACTAGATTGAGCAAAGAGTTAGTGAGTTAGGAAATAAAATATGTTATAGATGCAAGTGTTTGTATTTGGAGTATTTTCCCTTTAAAGGTTGTTGATGTAAAGAGAATCACTGTGCTACGTATTTACAGTTTAAACAGCTTCAGACACCAGAGAGGAAATGTTCCACAACATGCGATTGTGAAGGATGAGATGTGTCTCACATGCTTCAGTGCCTTTGTACAGTGTACATTATATGAAATAAATATTTTCTAAACAACCTTGACAGTGAGATGGACCGTTATTAGAATGACACTTGTTTATATTCCCCACATTGCTACCCTCCCCAGTCCATTAGGAAAAACCACCTTAATATAAAACTTAAAAAGTGGCAGCAACATATATTAAAATCTTTATATAGCATGCGTATACAATAATCATATGTTGTAATATACAATACAAGATATGATTACATTAAATGCGGAAAAAAAATCCTGAGTCTTCATTGCCACCACAGATGGCTCATACATGATCTCCAACAGATTCTGCATATCCACACACCTGCCACTTTATTAAGTAGACCTGTCTAACGGGTTAGTGGCTGGTCTAATGTGGATCCATTCTTCCTTATATCAATGGTTCAGGTGGTGTAATGGTGTGGGGGATATTTTCCTGACACACTTTGGGCCCCTTAGTACCAATTTATTATCTTCGCAACACCACAGCCTACCTGAGTATTGTTGCTGACCGTGTCCATCCCTTTATGGCCAGTGTACTCATGTTCTGATGCTATTCTAGCACGATAACACCATTGAATCATATCAGGCTCGTTTCTTGAAAATTAGTTCCCTTATACTTAAATGACCTCCACAGTCACCAGATCTGAATCCTTTAGAGAACCTTTGGGGTGTGGTGGAACAGGAGATTCACATCATGGATATTTAGTCAAAAAATCTGCAGTAACTGTTGATGCTGTCATATCAATATGTACCAAACTCTTTGAGGACTATTTCCAGTACCTCGTTGAATCTATGCCACAATGGATTAAGGCAGTTCAGAAAGGAATTTATAATAAAGCTGTAGGTGGGTCTATGTTTGCTGTGTGTCTTCAGATGCTATGACAGTGTTGTCCCTGGTCATTTTCATATGCATGTCATTATCACCTCTTTTAAGTGATCAATAAATTGGTCCAACTGATGTAAGCTGTTTTCAAGCTGGTGGCTGTGTGAAGAACGTATTTAATGTGTAAACTGCAGATTCAATAATGTACAATGCAGATTCAGAAAATCTGGTTCAGACATTGTTCCAGCATCAGAAGAACAGAGTAATGCAGGAGATGAACATTTAGCGCCTTAACTGTTTAATATTCTCTATTTCGTTAAAGCACAAAAGTTTCTTCTTCCGCCCTCCAGAAGTCAGGGACTGAAAGTGTATGTGTCTGGAATTTTTATAGTCAAAACAACATTAAACCAACATATAATCAGTGGACTATAGGGCTGTAGTTTTACAGTTGTTACAGATCTGCCGAGCTTTCTAAATAGATTTTAAACGCGGTATAATGGGAAACAGTCGGTTCATATTTTGTTCTCTTCTGAAAAGTTCATGTAGATTATATTGGTGAGAACAATAAATTATTCTTCCCCATAAATTGTTCATGAGTAATGAGACAGGGAACAGATGTTTGCTTTTTCTATCTTTACTGCAATCAATTCAAAGTTTTCCATTCTGATATAACAACAAAAAAATCATTACAAGTCCCCAAAAATATATTTCACTGACCTCTTTTTATATATATTTGGCAACTTATACATCTCTGCTAAAACAAATATCAATATATACTATTTTATTCATGAAAAAATACATTGTCAGTCTCCACAACAAGAAGGTATGTGATACAATATTTGTTATATGACAACTAGAACATGCCAGAACTTAAACAAAGTAATAAAGCGTAAATAAAGATACATGAACCGCACTTATCAATAAGCTCTGTTTAAAGGTACAGTGCATAGAATTTAGCATAATCTATTCTAGTGAACTAAATTTGGCAGAAATACTTATTAAGTATATTTTAATTAGTATATAATTCAATAAAAAAGGAATTGTTGTGCTTATATTACCTTAGATTGAGCCATTTTTACTGCCAAGTTTCATCAGAAGAAAAGTTTTGTGGGTTTTCAATATTGATTCATTGAACAGTTAGTTAGTAATCTGCAGCTTGGCCACTCGATGTCACCAGAAACCACGCACTGTACCTTTAAGTCAGGGTCGCTCAGCCTTCAGTCAGCAGGGAACTGCAAACACTCATGTGGGTGACAGACATTAAACAGTTAAAACATTTTTTTGACATTTGTTCGACATTAAATAGGTTTACTTATAGAACACAGGTTCCTGTCTCTAAGGCTGAGAAATTCTTTAGGACACAGATTTGCCATCTGGTTGTTTTTCCATGTCGTGGATGTGGTGCATATCGATGGCACTGTCCTTCTAAACTTTAGTCACAGAGCTCACTGCTGTACATTAATATGAAGGAGGGAAAACGGCAGCAGCCGAGTGATTATTTTCCCACCGAGGGGAGTGAAAACTACATCCTGAGTACAATCTGTTCTGAGAACACAGTTCTGCTGAGTCGCTTTTTTTTGTGTTCAGATGCATATCAAACATGACGTTCAGAGAGTTGGTTAGCTTATCTTAGCATCAAGGCTGGAAGCAAGGGGAAACAGCTAGCCTGAATCTGTAATCTCTTTTTTTAAAGAAAACAGTAAATATTAATGAACATTTGCATGTAAATATGTTGGATTATAGGCAAATTTCTCATTTCCGTCCCCAATCCAGACAGGTTAGTGTTACATAAGTGTGTAACATAAAAACTAAAATAACAAATTGAAAAAGAAGCATACTTAAGCCTTTGTTTTTTAACAATTTCAACATTATTCCTCCCCTGAACACACCTATTTACCCACCAAATATTGGAGGGTGGGGGAGAAAAAAAAAGATTGTGCATGGACATTTCAAACACTTTTTAAATGGCAGGGGTTAAAAAGAATTTTAAAAAAGGGACACCTACAATATTTTTTTTCCACTAAATAGGTCACTTTTGTGCATTTTTTCCTGTTAAAGAGCATACTTAAGCCTTAAATTTTAAACAATTTCAACCCCCCCCCCTCACTTTAGACACAGTTAGCCAAGTAGGCTTTTTCCCCAGCTTCCAGTCATCCTGCTGAACTAAGCTAAGCTAAGAACCTGCTTACTGATCAATATCCATCCGACACATCACATCTGGAAAGAAAGCACATACCTGTCTTTTCTCAGCCTTTATAACCTACAGTGAATGAGCTCTGAGCTCCTGCCGTGGTTACATCTCACTTCCTTTTAAAAGGACTTCCTGAGACCGCGTCTAGACTGAAGCTGGAGGGAGAAGCTCATTGTTTCATTTTAGGCGTGTTCTGTGTTTTCAGTGGCTACATAATGGAACAGCCCATTCTAGGAATAGCTACCCATGACATTTGATAGCCTGCTGCGTCCCCGGTGTCGCCGCAGCATTGGAAGAAGCCTTTACCATATTATTAAAGTCTATGAAGGAAGTTCCTGCCCAGACAACATCACTACACATTGAGACAGATTTTAAGATATCAACAGAATGCAAAAGGCCAAAGGTCACGGCAGGTGATTTGAGGAAGGCTGGAAATTGTTACTGACATTGCTGAAATGGGAGACAACAGCTCTGACTTCATCCCAGACAATGATTTAATCTCACAAACATTTATAGTCACTCAGACATTAAATACAAGTATGCACACGAACAACTGAACGACAGAATATCGGCTGATTAGCAGGTTTACTTGCCATGTTAGTTCAAATTAGGCCTGGGCAATATAACAATATCAATTTATAACTTCAATATCCACATCAATATAACAAAAAATAGTTCATATAATAATCATAATTATCAATATATCTTTTTTTTTAATCCATAGCCTTTTTTTTTTAATAATGCCCCGCCCTAGTTCAAATAGGTGTATAATGTCTTCTGATGATGTGAAATTCGATTGACAGATGCAGCCTTTACACGACAAGCGTTGCATAATGGGAAACGTAGGCTTAGTTATCTGTCGCCCCTTTAGCAACAGAACCGCTGTAAAATTAACACCGCAAACGCTTTAAAAATTCAAAAATTCACACTCTACAACCAAATAACCTCCTTTTTACAGTCTGCCTGATTGAAATAAATGACAGGAATACTGATCTAGTAATCTAGTGTTTACTGCAGGTGTGGCAGAAGATTTATAATAATATTCATCTATTTTACATAAAATACACCAGAATCTCTATTGTTCATAATAATATTCTGCATGCATTGCATGCTCTTGAATATAGAATATTAAAGTACAACATACTCAAATTTTCATGACAACTTAACAACTTTGTTTAATAGCTGGATCAGAAGAATTTGTTTGTTTTTTACATGCCAAGAAATACAGAACTAAGCGAGGATGACCCTACTTTTATAATAGAATGAAAAATGTTTTTTTAAAGATCATGTCCAACTCAAACTGTGCAGATTTTAATAATATATTCAAACTCTCATATTAAAATCCAATCAAATTTCTTCCCTGTTAAAACACAATATAACATGTACTTTACTTACATTAGCATGAAACAGACACTTTCAACCAATAAAATGACATCCAATTAACAATTATTCTTCAACTTAGCTTGGTTTCTGCAGCTCCCAGTTATATCCATGCAAACATTTTTAAAGAAGTCCAATCATAGCCAAGAAATAAATGTTAAAGAATAAATTGATTTTGTTTTGAAAGCTGAAAGGGGCCAAGTGTTAGCAGCGAGGCTATCCTTTCCCCCTGCTGGGTCTTGATGCTAAGCTAAACTAAGCTAAGCTAAGCGCATTCTGCATCTTGCTCTCAAAAGTAGATATTTAAATGAACAATAAATGCACATTTTAGGATTTGGGACAGTAATAAAAGCAGAGGTTGTACAATATCTTTAAGCTTTAAAATCACTGTTTAAAGCTACTTTACTATATATTTTAATATGTGAAGTATTATATGAGAGGTTTGTTATAGAACTAGTCAGCTGATCCAAGTGTAAAGTCAACAACTGTCTTCACACTATGTGATGTTCTTATGTTACATTATTATAATACTGTTATTTATCCTAAATACTCTTATTATTCTATTTCTGTCACATTGCAGGATGTAGAGTAAATGTTTATTTAATTACACCAACTTCAATAATGCTAAAAAAGATTATTTGACCAAAAAAACAAACACTGTAACACACAATTGTAATGATTCAACACAACATACACAGTACAGAGCAGACTGAATTCGGCTTCACTTTGCCTAAACAAGTTAAAATTTAACTGAGGTGAAATTCCAGTACTATTTCAGAGGGTCACATGAAGAAAAAAAAATCCACAGATGAGCACAATAAACCGATAATTTGGACAGTTTACTAAATATTTCCAAAGCTGTGTTTTTATCTTATGATTCAATGGAAGAGCTCCAGAAAACGTGTGTTAATAAATCTAGCTCGTGACGTGTTTTGAGGTATTTTCAAGTATTTAAGTAGTAAGTATTTACGTTAATGCATCTTCCTAACTTTGTTATAAAGTGCCAAATTGTGAGCATTGATGACGTTAGTTAAGTAGTGTGTGGATGTTTCTGCAGTTAGTGACACTGACTGTGCTCTTCACGAGTATTTTTCTGCTTCCTGTAACAGGGTCACGAGCAGAACGTCGACTGCAGCTGCTTGAAGGCGGCTTGCCTCTGTTTTTTCTCCACTTCCTGCCTTTTGCGTTCTTCTTTCTCCTCACGAATCTCGGCCTCAAACTTGCTGCCCACAGACAGAGCCTGCATCTGGTAACAGAAATCACAGGTTCCTTCCCATAAACATCTGCCTCCTGCTCTTTAATTCCAGGGCTTCATCGCACTTCCCTCACATTTAGATCTTTTGCAAACGTTTGTCACTACTTCTACTAACACTAAGACCTATTAAGGAGATTAACAAATGATTCACCTTAACAAAATTTCAGAGCATAATTTCAACATTTACTCATTATATATATATGTATATATACACGAAAAAATCTTTAGAATTGACTGAGGTAGAGCTTGTGATGTTTGCTTGCTTGTTTTCCTTGAAAATAAATGGGATTAAATAAAGAATGCAGGAATTGCATGCATGAATTAAAACTACTTTTCTATATAAACCTTGCCTCACCTCAGATGGAGATAGTTGTTTTTTATTAAAAATAGTGGCACATCATACACACAGGCCTGTGAGGAATAAACTTATGAATTTTATTGAATAAATCATAACCGTTGTGGTGAACATAAAGTTTAGTACCAGCAATAAAGAGTTATCTAAAAACCATTAAATAGCTGTTCCCTTATTTGTCATGAGGATTCAATAAATCCTTAACAAGCTGAAAGAAGGTTTATTTAAGGTTTATTTATTTAAAGTCCATGTGGATTAAATGCATCTATCATATACATATATATATATATATATATATATAAATATACACACACTCACGCATATATATATATATACACACATACATATATATATACACACATACATATATATATATATATATATATATATATATATATATATATATATATATGTGTATATATATATATACATACACATACAGTGAAGAAAACAAGTATTTGAACTGCTATTTTGCTATTTCTCCCACTTAGAAATCATGGAGGGGTCTGAAATTGTCATCGTAGGTGCATGTCTACTGTGAGAGAGATAAACTAAAAAGAAAAATCCAGAAATCACAATGCATGATTTTTTAATGATTTATTTGTGTGATATAGCGGCAAATAAGTATTTGAACACCTGAGAAAATGAATGTTAATATTTGGTACAGTAGCCTTTGTTTGCTATTACAGAGGTCAAACGTTTCCTGTAGTTTTTCACCAGGTTTGCACATACTGCAGGAGGGATCCTGGCCCACTCCTCCACACAGATCTTCTCTAGATCAGTCAGGTTTCTGGGCTATCGCAGAGAAACACAGAGTTTGAGCTCTTTAATGCAGTGCACTCGTCCTGTCCCATGTGCAGAAAAACACCCCCAAAGCATGATGCTACCACCCCCATGCTTCACAGTAGGGATGGTGTTCTTCGGATTGTACTCTTCATCCTTCTTCCTCCAAACACGCTTAGTGGAATTATGACCAAAAAGTTCTATTTTGGTCTCATCTGACCACAAAACTTCCTCCCATGACTCCTCTGTATCATCCAAATGGTCATATGCAAACTTAAGACGGGCCTTGACATGTGCTGATTTAAGCAGGGGAACCTTTCGTGCCATGTATGATTTCAAATCATGACGTCTTAGTGTATTACCTACAGTAACCTTGGAAAAGTTGGTCCCAGTTCTTTTCAGGTCATTGACCAACTCCTGTCGTGTAGTTCCGGGCTGATTCCTCACCTTTCTTAGAATCATTGAGACCCCACAAGGTGATATCTTGCATGGGGCTCCACTCCGATTGAGATTGACCGTCATGTTTAGCTTCTTCCATTTTCTAATGATTGCTCCAACAGTGGACCTTTTTTCACTAAAATAAGGTCCACTGTTTTTTCACCAAGGCAATTGCTCCGTAGCCCTTTCCAGCCTTGTGGAGGTGTACAATTTTCTCTCTTGTGTCGTTGGACAGCTCTTTGGTCTTCGCCATGTTACAAGTTAAAGTCGTGCTGATTGTATGGGGTGGACAGGTGTCTTTATGCAGCTAACCACTTCAAACAGGTGCATCTGATTAAGGATGATACATGGAGTGCAGGTGGACTTCTAATGGGCGGACTAACAGGTCCTTCAGGGTCAGAATTCTAGATGACACACAGGTGTTCAAATACTTATTTGCAGCTATATCACACAAATAAATCATTAAAAAATCGTGCATTGTGATTTCTGGATTTTTCTTTTTAGTTTATCTCTCTCACAGTGGACATGGTTCAAATACTTGTTTTCTTCACTGTATATATATGTATGTATGTATATATATATATATATATATATATATATATATATATATATATATATATATATATATATATATATATATATAAGAGAGAGAGAGAGAGAGAGAAAGAGACAGAGAGAGAGAGAGAATGATGCAAAACCATGTTCTTATGTTTTTTTTTTCTTCTAATAATGCTCGTTTCCTAAAACATTGACTTCCTTCTCTTAATATCTGATTATAGTTTTCCTCACAATGGGAGTTAAATATCGTCACTCTGAAGGTTAAATAGATAAATAGTGTTGGCTGTACCTTGGCTTCAAAGAAATCTTTGGCCCCCATGACTCCCTCAGTAGAAACGTTGATCTCTGACAGCCGGGCCAGAGCCATCAGGCCGCTCTCCTCCTGCAGCTCCCCGGCCGCCGCCCTGCGGAAGATCAGCAGGAACTGCAGGAAGATACCATGGTTAGAACATGAGCGGGGAATTTACCTACAATAGCAGCAGCATGTACAATGCTTTAAAGTTTTAATGTTTGTGAGGTTGTGGAACAGAGTTTAAAAAGGGCACAATCTCCTGTTTTTATCAGGTTCAAGGGGCAAGAACTCAAAAATTAGGTGTTGTTATTAGTGATTTATATTAATAACTCTATTTACTAGTTTTGGTAAAACTTCCTTCATACACACTGCATCCTAATAAAAGTCACTGAGTACATCCAACAGAATCTGATCAACTTATCGTTATAAGGAAAGTGAAAACCAAACAGAGTTTGATCGTTTGACAAGAGAAGCTCAGTGGCTTGAGATGTTTTATATGTGAAATTCTTTTTGCAACTTCACATGTCAGAAGTTTTGGAAGATGAACTTTCAAATGTCTGTCCATGACTTCAGCCAAAGATATTATATGATTATATTTATGTAATGGTAAATGGCCTGCATTTGCATAGTGCTTTTCTAGTCTTTTCAACCACTCAAAGCGCTTTACACCACAAGTGTCGATTGACGCATTCACACACACTGATGGAGGTGGCGATACACAAAGCCGCCCGCACATCCGGAAAATATACATTCACACACGGATGGCACACAACCTTCCGACTGGTGGACGACTGCCCTATCTCTGAGCTACAGCCACCCCCTTGTATAAAGGTAAATTCTCAAGGCCTGAATCCCTAGTGGAATTTTCTAAAAACATGTTAGGTAAACTGTCAACAGCTTTACAGAAGAAATACTGGACCACTTTCTGTGGTCTGCAGAATGGACCAATAATGACTCCATTAAATTTTATGGTGGTTCCCACTTACAAAAATTGTTCAAGGAAGGTTTTAGTGTTTATGGGGCATAGAGACTTCTCCAGTTGCCAAGGTAACACCAGTTTTACCAATTCAATTTTCAACAAATTATCATATTCCACCCACAGCTTCTAGTCTACCAATGTTATTTCCATTGAAACAGGACCCAACATTTATTTGATATGACTTTTACTCTTCCAAATATAGGGAAATATAACTGCAAATGTCTATGTTTTTACTTATGTAAACTTCTATCTTTGATTTCAAAACCACTATAGAATCAGCTTCTCCCTTTTAGATTCAGACCTGGTGTGACGGGGGTTTTAGGTTGTGAAGAATAATTGAAAAATCTCAAAATGACTTTTGTTCTGCTGTATTTTTCCCACCACACTCACCTCTCTGAAGCTCAATTTCCCATCAAAGTCCTCATCCACCTCCTTGATCATGTTCTTCAGACCCAGGTGGGTCTGTGGAGCTCCCAGCTTCTCCATCATCAGCTTCAACTCCATCAGGTCAATGAATCCATCTCTGCCAGTGTCGTACCTGAAAAAAACACACTCAGCATTAAACACAACCACACACTAACAGCGATACAGGAACCAACCCAGCTAGAGGATTCATTTATCTACTCAGGCCATAAGTTCTGTTTGTGATCAACAGATTTTGGCTGCGGCATATAAAAGGACTGGTCCACTTATTCCTGTACAGATGTACATTTTGTGTTCATGTTGGTTTCTTGTCATTTAAAAGTCCAAAAAAATGGAGTAACCAAAAAAGAATCACACATTTTAAATTTAATTCACCTAGAATATAAAACTAGTTGATAGCATGCATTTTTAATTTTTAAAACCTTTTTAAGAGGGTTAATCTGGCACCAAGTCCTTAGAGTCACATCACATGACAGTTTTGATATTGTCCCATGTGTATAAATATGTGTTTGTGCATCTATTATATTGTTGTTTTCATGTGTTATTTTGTGTTCAAAGTGTTTTTCATTTTATTCTTGCTGTGTGTGTGTGTGTGTGTGTGTGTGTGTGTGTGTGTGTGTGATAACATTTTTTGTTTGTTTAAAAATGTTGTTATACTGTGCTGTTTTTTTTTTTTTTTACTTCCTCTGAGTTATTAAACCTTTGTCCTTCTTACAACTTGAGCTAATTGGCTATTTTTGTGCCATGAGTTCCTCCCTCCATCATTTCATCATGGCAAAACAACTCCAGAATGCAGAAGGATTTCTCTCTCACCTCTGCAACTGCTGCACGGGGCTGAGAGATTGAAGCAGCCAGTCAGACAGCTGTTATCACCAACTGGATAAGCCCACAGAGGCTTATGTCTGATAGGAAGCGTATTTATAGAAGCTTTCAGCAGCTATGTGTGTGTGCTGTTCGTGAGTGACTGAATACATACTGAAGTATCGGGCCTGCTGACCCCAGACGGGGAGAAATCTGTTCAGGCCACCAACCAAAAAACATTGTTTTATTCCAGCTCTTCAAAAAGGACCACAAAGGCCCGTATCTGTCTGTACTGAACCTGAAAACAGCTTTATTTAACTGGCATCACATCATCAAGATTAAGGGAATCTGGGAAACATTTTAAACAGAATAAAAAGAAAGCACTCCCAATATTGAGCAATATTTTGGTATTTTATGATGTATATTCTCAGCAAGGATACTTTGTTCCACTGAATCAGTAGAGAAGGATCCACTCTAACAATGATGGTTTTCTATTTCTTACTGATTTTCTACCTTTAGCATTGTAATATGTATCAGTTTGTGAGAGCACCTGCACTGTAACAGCACAAGCACTTTCCAAATTATTGCAATTTATGTGTTCTGTAGTTTTTATGTACCTATTCTTATATCTTTGAAGATGGAAAATAGTTTAAAACCATGATCCGTTACAAAAGCATATTTACTAAATAGAGTTTAGTGTATTTTATGCATGGTTCCTGAGAAATGAACAAAAATAAAGGAAATAATCTGACACTGCACAAACCGATGTGATGCATTTTATCTCTGATACTGATTTTATTAAATTAGATATCGACCAAATCTGACCATTCCATATTGAAAGGAAGAATTGCTGCTCAATCATCCCTCAAGTAACTCGATTTATTACAAGTGATAATTACTAGAGCTGCAACAGTTTTAGTGGATTAAAACTTCAACTTTAATAATCAAATAAATTATTGGAGTAATTTTTAAGAAGAAAATGTGCAAATTATCTGGCTCCATCTACTCAAATCTGACAATTATGAGCCCAGATGCATTGAATCTATTTGAGAAAGAGAACAATAACCTGGATGAATGAGAATATTCACAGTCAAATCTGATTATTTTCTGGTTTCATCAATCTTCTATAATAATAAACTGATGATAGCCATTTCAATAATTGTTATAATAATCCACTATTAAAATAGTCACTAATAACCACTCCTTGAGAAGGCAGGTTTAAAGAGACGTGACAAACACTGGCACCTGTTTATCTTTAAGACCATTTCAAGAATGTTCCCTCCCACTATTTTATCTTTGTTAGAATGAAACTTGTCCATATCTGCACCACTCAGGTGACGCGTTAATAGCGAAGGTCCCTCGAGATCAGACCGACCTTTTTTATCAATGCACCAACCTCCATTCATTTTAAAACTCCTGCTCCAGGCTTTAATATCTGATTCAATTTATTTCTCTACCTGCAGGATTCTGGTCTAGATATTTATATTGTGTCTAATTTAATTTTAATATTTGTTTGAAACAGTTTAAATGAGGAACTAGCCCTTCGATTGTACTGAGAACTAAATAAAGGGTACAGCAACATCGTATTTACTACATATTTTGAAACAGATTTATTTTGTAGTGAAATATAATTAAAAAAAAAAAAGAAGAGAATGATTCCTCATATTAATGACTAACCAACATTGTTTTTTGGGACAGGTTTAGTTTGTGATTACATCACCACACAGCACCATGATGGTGTTGGAGTAAAGAGATGCAGAATCATGTAATTATGCTGAGAGAAGCTTTTTCCTTTACCTGCCTGCTGCCACGGTAGACAGCAGCTTTGTTTACCACAGCTGCTGTTTGTCAGGCCTGCTCATATACAACAACAGCAGGAGCTGTGTGTGTGTGTGTGTGTGTGTGTGTGTGTGTGTGTGTGTGTGTGTGTGTGTGTGTGTGTGTGTGTGTGTGTGTGTGTGACTATTATTCTCATTAACATTTCATCATTTTCATGGTGCATTGATGAGTCGTTTGTTCAATAAAAAGTTTTTAAAATTGTAGAAAATGTGTGTCTCTGAAAGATCACAAAAAAGATTTTCAGTTTACTGACATTAAGGACAGAAGGACAGAAATTTGCAATAAAGCGAATAGAGCGGTTCCTTATTTCCCAAAGCTGAAGAAAACCTAAAATGACGTTTTTTTTGGTCCAGACCAACAATCCACAACCTAAAGATCATCTGTTAAATGCCATAGAATACTAAAGCAACCAGAAAATAATCAGTTTTTAGCTGGAACCAGAGAGTAAATTTTCAATTATTTGTTTCTAGAGGGTAATTAATGTAATAGTTGGCAACTAATCAATTAATTGACTAATAACATTGAAGCTTTAAGTAGCTACATAGAAATGCCATTGATTTAAAGTGTTGTAATATATGTAAGTATCTGAAGTATCTGAACATTTTGGGCCTATAAAGTAAATGGAAATGAATGATTATGCATACACTATTATCAATAGAGGTTTTAATTAGCACAAATAAAGTACCTAAAGCTGCAAAACACATACAGCAGAGTCAAAAGTACAATATTTTCCCTTCTTAAAAATACTCTATAAACCTTCTTTGATTCTGATCTGAGGTAAGTTTAGAGGATAATAACAGGGCATCTGTGTAACTACACCACTTAGTTAAGGTTTAGAAATGGTTGAATAAGTCTCTGATGACTTTAAGTATATGTTGAGGATGTGAACTATGTCTCCAGCATTAAAGACAGACTCTGTATCTGTGGCCGCTGTGACAGACATCAGTCTGCTCTCCGTGTTATCAGAGACAATGCTGTGGCCAGCAGCGATGCAGAAAAACACAGCGGCAGCACTACATCATCTTAAACTCATGAAGAGACTTTCTGGGGCAACAATCTTCTCACTCACTCTCTCATACACACACACACACACACACAATAGGAATTTAATTTGAGTGTATGTGTCAACTGCACCAACAGCTGACCATTTTCCCCAAGTGCCGCCATGATTCCTGAGCACCTGACAGACAAACTTGCTCTAATTAAAAACACTAACAGCTGAGTGTGGAATAAGCAAAGTGGTGTTGAAGTGACTAACTGCAGCTCGGAGGCTGCTTCCAGCCAGGAGAGTGAGGGGTTATGGAGGGTGGTGCTCCTCTCATGGCACGGCGTTCCCGTCGTGGGAACACTAAGGCGTGGACTCGTTTGGCTCTTCTTTCTGCCAGAGGCACACAAATCAGGGTGTTCCCCTACTGCCATTTGCCAACCTTTACTACACACAGGCCCTCGTCTATTTTATCCTTCAAGGCTCTCTACAGCTGAATATACACACCAGACACACTCTGCTTGATGGTTAGCTAAGCCTTGGCTGGGTTTCCCACTCAAGTTTCTAAGAGATACTCAACAAGTATTTCCCAGAGTCTACAAAGTATTTTAAAGGAGGGTTACGCTGCAAGACTTCTATGTACTTTCTCTTAAATTATTTGCATTTATCATTATGTACTGATGGTAAACCAAATTTGGTGATGTTTGAAAAAAGAACTCACTCAACCATAATTCATAATAGATTAGAGGAATGGGAGCAAATCTAACTCCAACTAATGGAAAATTCTGACCAGTAAGATTGATTGGCCTATCAACAGCCAAACCAGAATAGATTCAAAGCAACCAATTGGGCAGCTGTCCATCAAACGGCTGAGCTGCTGTAGATAATCAATAACTACTTGGCAGATAACTGTGATGAGTGAGGACCGTGGAGCCACAAAGACAACAGAGAACCAGCGGAAAAGCTTTCTTACATTCTGTGAGAAAAAAATGTTAATGAAATAGTGATTAGCTGAAACTTGCTCCAAATTTAAATATTAGAAAAATAAAAGACAAAGACAGAAGACTAAGTTTTAAAAAGAGTAAAGGAAGTAAAAAGTGTGCAAATCTTAGTTCACATACAGTGGTGTGAAAAAGTGTCCTGATTTTGCATTGTTTTGACACCCTTAAATCTTTCAGTTGCTCAAACTAATTCAAATATTAGTCAAAGACAACACAAGTGAATACAAATTACAGTTTTTAAATAAAGGTTTTTGTTAATGAGGGAGAAAAAAAAAATCAGAACCTACATGACCCCGTGTGAAAAGTGAGTGTTCCCTAAACCTGACAACTGGATGCGTTCTTAGCAGAAACAACTACAAGTTGTGTTTGATAACTTGCATTGAGTTACTTACAGCACTGTGGAGGAATTTTAGCCCGCTCATCCTTGCAACATTGTTGTAATTCAGCCACATAGGATTCAGATCAGGATTTTGACTAGGTCACTCCAAAGGCTTCATTTTGCTTTTCTTCAGCCTTCCAGAGGTGGATTTACTGCTGTGTTTGGATCATTGTCCTGCAGCAGAACTCCTTCAGGATCTTTTGGTACAAGCAGAATTCAAGGTTCCATTTATCAGAGCAAGTCTTCCAAGTCGTGAAGCAGCTAAACAACCCCAGACCATCACAGTACCGCCACCATATGTTACTGTTCCTACAAGGATCTTCTTCTGAAATGCAGTGTTACTTTTGGTAACAATACAATACAATACATTGTGGAGTTATGAACTCCGACCTTCACTGAGGTCAGTGAGGCCTGCAGTTATTTAAATGTTGTTGTGGGGTTTCTTGTGACCTGGATAGGTTGCTGCTGCTCTTGGGGTAATTTTGGTGGTCCGACCACTCCTGGGAAGGTTCACCACTGTTCCATATTTTCTCCATTTGTGGATAATGATTTCACTGTGGTTCACTTGAGTCCTAAAGCTTCAGAAAAGGCTTTATAACCTTTTTCAGACTGAGTGCAGTGTAGACAGGAATAAGCTAGTGACAAGTGTAACTGTAAAACACTTTTAGGTGAGAAATGAACCGTCTACATTAACAGTATGTGGTCAATTTATACACATATTGCTTGTTTAATGATTTTTGTTGTTTACCCCCAATAACCCGTCTCTGCATCATTTTAAAATAATGATGACTCCATGACAGTCATCTATTGACAACACTCCCTTTAAAAAAAGGTACAGGGTATGTGTGTGTGTGTGTGTGTGTGTGTGTGTGTGTGTGTGTGTGTGTGTGTGTGTGTGTGTGTGTGTGTGTGTGTGTGTGTACAAATGAGTGGCATCCAGTGGAAAGTTTTAATTAGTATATAACTCAATCAAAATAGGAATTGTTGTGTTTTTATCACCTTAGATGGAGCCAGTTTTATCTGAATTGGGCGGCAGGTCCCATTCTGCAAAGCCTTTTTCAAAGTCACCTTAGTTGGTTTGTTGGTTGTAATCGACAACCTCACCACTAGGTGAAATTACCTAGTAACACTGTACCTTTAAATGGCTGCATTTTCACAATGAATCTCCATTACTAAGTAAAAGATAGTTAAGAAGCAGTAAAGTCATAGAAGTGACAGATGAGAAAACTGAGACAAGCCTGAGCCTCATTGTTCTTCAGCTTCCTGGTTGATTATAGATGCTCTTTTCTGGCACGAGAAAGCTCACTTTCTCTGCTACTGTTCTTCTCCATCTGCCCCATTCATATGTAGGACATTCTAATTTTTTTCTAATTCAACTGGACACAACCTTCTGTTATTTCCTCAGAAAGCACTAAGTGCAGACAGCAAGGTGGTTAGATTCAGCTCTCTCAGCGAATCACTGACACTCGCCTGGTCAGCACTGGTGCTTTAAAAAAACGTCCTGAGAGACAACTGACAATTTATGACTTAACTAAAAGTATAATTGAGTGTTGGGTTATTTGAAGCAGAGAAAGGAGACAATATTTTCCCATAAAGCAACATCTACTGACAGAAAATGTTATATCACTACAGATAATAAACGGTCATTTTAGCTTTTTAGTGCATAAAAATACAGTGCATAAACTCTAAACTTATAGACATTTATATTGTTTATCTGTTGGAGGAATGTTAAGTACCAATATTATGAAAAGTTCATGAATGTCAAATAGCCTCACTACACAATTAAGTTGAAAACCCCTTAAGTGTTCTTTTAGTTGTGATTTGATTTTCTATGATCACCTTTTTATACTTAAGAGTGCCACTGTTGGTAAAGCTTTTTGTTTCAACCAGCAGTAACAACTGATTCTACTAATGAAGGTCCTTAGCGAGGACATTAGATACTCCGTCTCTCACAGTTTTCCAAAGCTGACTCGAGCGAACACTCTATTTTTGTTGTTTTGCTCTCTTTACCCTTCCCCCTTTTCTTTCCATTCTTAGTGTTGAGAATACTGTGTAAAGCATCTTTGAGGCCTTGAAAAATGCTATAGAAATAGTAACTATTATTATTATTATTATTATTATTATTATTACTTGCCCATATTGAAAGCACAAATATTTACAAAAAAATGATGCTATCAACACAAAGTCAACATCAAACTGGCAAAATAATAGTTTGTTTGTTGTTCTATTTATACAGCAGTGGGTTTGGGTCACATGATCTCACATGTAGCGCTCATGGGGTTATAAAACGCTCCAGTTGGGGCCTGATGCCTCGAAAAGGTCAGACACTCCCACGCCCTCGAGGAAGGAGAACCCCATCAAGGACTGCATATATTCAATCTGAAAAGTAGCATCACTACTGCATAGAATATAGAAAAAAACTATGGACATATAACATAAAAGTAGCAGGTTAGAGCTGCAACTAACGACTATTTTAATAGTAAATTATTCCATCCATTATTGAACTGATTAATCGATTAGATGTTAGGTTCAATCACTGTTTCCAAAGCGGAAAAAAACAGAAAATATCCAGAGAAGAGAAGCTGGAACCAGAGAATTTGGACATTTCCTTCTTAACCTATTTTGTTTTTCCCCATTTTGTTGTCTGCTTTGAATAAATTTGTATTTTAATGACTAGGAAACATAGTTGTTGCTTGCACAAACAAAAAAATATATCCATCACAGGTAGATAATTGTGGGGGTTAATTTTAGAGACTTGAATGATTATACAAATATATACATGTCACGGTTGAAAATCATAATTATTTTAATAAAAGGACTCTTTCTGGGAGGGTTTGTCTTCTTGAGTCTTTTTGAGTAGACATTCATAGACCTCTGCAGCTATAGTTGCCAGTGGGCTTAATTTAAATTAAAAATGACTCATGTTGATTAATTGATTCTCAAAGTAGTTGATGATTAAGGTAATAGAGGCCACCTAATTGAATAATGATAGCAGCTTTATAGCAGATCATAGATGGAAAATAACGCAAATCCATTAAAAACAACAGTTCTGTGCATCAGCAAAGACACAGAAACTTGACTGTGATTTATTTATCATCCTGACAGTATCTATTACAGCCCGATAAATCGCTGAAATACGCCTTTAAGCCAAAAGCTCTCTGAGGAGGAAAAGTGGGTCACCAGGCGGCGTTGCCCCGTGGGAATGTGGTCCGTTTGAATGGGATCAGTGCAGCGAAAGGAGTGCGACTAAAGAGATTTGAGACTCTCCCACATCGCAAACACATTCTGAGGTTAGGGAGCAGGTTGTGCTGAGATGTGGAGGCTGTGGCTGGCCGTCTCAGCAGCAGCAACTCTCTGTAGGGTGTGGGGGGGGGAATTCAGTGGAATACAAAACAATAAGGGCAGTCAGCATCATCTGACTAAACACCAGCACCAACAGCACAAAGGTCAATTGACAAGAAGCCTGGAGGCCTGAGATATCTCAGGACTGCAAAGAATGAGCTGTATGCCAGCCAATCACAGCGCTGGGTTTTCACAATGGTTGAAGCCAGTAGCCAGAAACCTGACATTTATTACAAGCAGATTAAATCAGGGTTAAATTGGGGTAAATAAAAAGTTTATTTGTTCTATTGTCTTTCCATTGTTTGACTGTTGTGTACAGCACCTTTTGGCAGATGTGAATGTTTCTAAAGCATTATTAGAGAATATCAAACTATAGTTTCGGTCCTCTTATCTTCTTTTCAAAGGAGTCAAATGTATAAATACAAACCAGTGCTCTCATTTATTTACACACGGGTGAGAAACGATCAGTGAGTGAGATGTAGATCGCTGACCTGATAAAAACAGATGGAAGCTCACGTGTTGAGAGCAGTGACACGGATAATTAGCTGCTTCACGAACCCAGGAATGGGTTGAAAATGCATATCAAAGATTTAAGAGCAAACTTTACCAACAGTTGAAGTTTAAGCTGTTGGTTTAGTTTAGTTAAGTAGCTACAGAGCAAGTTTATCTCTGTCTGATCTTGACTTTGGAATCATCCAAGACTACAGTGATGGTTTCTGTACAAGCAACAGTTTTGGCCTCAAAACTGTATTAGGGACAATGACAAAACCGTCATGAGGTATAACCCTAAAAACTTAGCACCAGATAATTTAACTCTCTTAAAAAGGTTTTTAAAAATTAAACATATGCCATCAACTAGTTTTATATTCTAGGTGGTTTAAATATATAAGATCTCTTAGTCTTTTTCTGTAACATCATTTGACATTTGGTTTCAAAAATCACACAAAATCATAATTTCTGTGGAATAAATTATACAAATCGACTTTCTCATGTTGCCAAACATGATTTGTCACTGACCTAATGCATTATTTACAGTGATGGGAATAATAGAGTTAAATTACTTCCTTTTTTAGAAATGGGTAATCTATCGTTACAAAGCCGTTACGGTAACAAACCCACCATTAATGCATGTTACTGTCCTGCTGCCCAGCTAAAAGAAGAAGGAAGGAGGGTTGTTACAATCACAGCGTCTGGCACATTTTACAAAAGGTAGAGTTCAGTTCTCATCTTTATCTGGTTTATCTGCTACTTTATTCCTCACTAACACAGCCTACTGTGTCTGTAGCCAACAACAAACTATAACTTATTACTTTTTCAAAGTAACATGTCCAACACTGATTATTTATTGCTTGTTACTGCTTTTTCAAAGTAATTTGTTACATTACAATGTTACAGTGTTTAAAATGTAAGGCATTACACTACTGTTGCATTACTGCTGCTGATCTCACTGGGATTTTAGTAAATTTGTATGAGGAAAAACCAAAAAAAAAACACTTCAATCCGGGTTAAAAAAATGCATTGTAAGACGTGTTACTGACATTTGTACAGAGTATAATGTTACCATTTTTTCTGTAATGCCTTAAATTACTGTGTTACAGCTAAAAGCAATGCATCACAGTATTTAGATACTTTTGTATCACGTCACTCTCAACACTGAGACAGTGTGGTCAGTCAGACAGCAGACTTGTTGATGACGACGCGGGCAGTGAAACGGAGAGGAACGGATGATGACAGGCCGCGGCTGACCCAAAAGGTTGACAAAACACACCCGGACAGTGAAAGGGAAATGAAGCTGTGTCGTCCTGGCAGAGTCAGACACAAGTGTTAACGTCAGTGCGCCTAGACGCCAAAACGCCTCGGTTCAGCTGCGGGAGTTCGGTGACTCAGAGGACTGCAAGAACACATGCTCACATTCCTCAACTCTAATAACGAAAAAGCACTGCCTGTTCATTGTTGAGGAAAGTACAAACAGAAAGATAAGTTAGTGCTGCTGTTATTCAATTACTTATTATTAACTTCTTGGGAACATGAACTTGACCTGTTAAACATCTCAGGTACTAATACATTCCCTCAAATCCTTTTTCACATTATTTATGCTTAACTGAATGAATGTTGAACTGGTTTCTGTCACAGATAGATGCCTTTTAAATCCTGGCGCTGGTTTTTATTGACCACTCTAAAATAATCGACCCAAAACCCTGACCCACAAACCTCCAGCTTTGTTTATTCAGCCGGAAGCAAATGGACAAAAAAAAATGTAAAGAAATGAGGTTAGAAAATGTTCATCTATTTCTATCTGATCCATGTGATGACAGTTTTAAGCCTTTTCTAATGAATTATGAGGATCCTGTCTGAGCCATTTTTCCCAAATGTTTTACAGGGGTCAAGTCTCCTAACAGATCCCTTGAAATATTATTTGGAGAAGAGAAAATCCACAAAAATGTTGTTAATCATTTAACCAAATGATGAAAAATCCTCTTTAAATGCTGCTTACATTGTTAGATAAGCAACAAGTAAAATGTTAAATGATGTTACTCTAACTTCTATAATAAATATAATACAATTGATAACGAAATGGTCAACTGTAAGCAATTTCAATCAACATATCATTTACTCAAGTAGTCAGATGATCCATTCGGAACATTCTCCTGACACATCATGTTAAAACTCATCAATATCTGTCTAGATTACAGATCTAAGGGACAAAGCCAACGCTGCCATGTGGTGTAACCCTAAAAACATGTTGGTAAAAAACACACGCTACCAGCTAGTTTCCTATTCTATGTGGAGTAAACATATTAAATATATCACTCTTTCTCAGTTACACTATCTGACATTTTGTGCCAAAAAAACACAAATTCATGATTTTTGTAAAAATAAATACAAATTGACTTTTAAATGACAAGAAACCAATTAAATTTCATTAACCTAATGAATCCTTATTAGTAAATTTATATTAAGTTATTGACCTTCTCATCCTGCCAAATGTGATTTTTCACTGACCCTAAAATGTGATATGTTATTTTATTAAAGATCTTTAAAGATCTTATAAATTTGCTGGTAATGGTAAATTTTTCATTCACTGTAATTTATTTATTTCTCTCTAGGTGAGAGTGTGTTATCAATATTTAACTATATCACCATTTATTTCCCATTGGATTTTCACTGGATTTGGGAGGAAATCTGTCTCTCAGCTTGTTTTTGCATTAAATTGTGTAACATTAATTGATTCATTTTCTGTAGCCTCTTATTCCTGTTTTAAGTCATGGGGGGTCTGCTGGAGCCAATCCCACCATGCTGTGGGCCAGAAGCAGGGAAACACCCAAACAGTCTCTGCTAGCTAATAATTTAAATCAAATCATTTATAAAGAAGTTGCTCATATTCAGATCCTAATATGACATTGCTGCTGCCTCAAATGGTAAGATACAATTTTTTTTTATTAAATTTTTGAATCTTAATTTTTAAACTTGACTTTTGACATCTGAATTTGGCTTGAATATATATATATATATATATATATATATTTCAGAGACAAAAAGTACAGTAAGTACAGTATACGTTACATTACACACATACAAAATGTTATCTTAGAAACGATACACCTTCTGAGCAGAACTGGCCCCTTACGGTGATGAGTCAACCTGACGAGCCTCAGCCGACAACTAGCAGCTCTCTCAGGTCACGACTCGGGCTGCACGAACAGAGAGGCAGAAACGGAGGTAACGCGCGGGACAGGAGGCCCCGCAAGCACCGCAGAGTGAGTCAGTTTTAATCAGGGACAGCGGCTTTCACCTGGAGGCTGCAGCACTTAATCCCATCATGAGCTTCAGCCCCGCTAGACACGACGCACCGCCGCCTACATTCCTCCATGCGGGGAAAAAACAGCTTCTCTTACCGTCTGAACATCGCCTCCATGTCCTTGATCTGTTTGCGGGAGAACTCCTTGAACTCCGTGTAGGGGTTGAAGACGCGGGTCGGTCGCGGAGCGGCGTTGCCCTCGTTGATGTCCAGCCTGCGGGTCAGTTTGGCGGACAGCTCGGAGGACGAGTCCCCGCAGGCTGCTGCCGCCTCCGGCTCCTGCTGCGGTCTGGCTCTCACCGGGCTGAGCTCCGGACCCGGACCCGGACCCGGACCCGGTTCCGCCTCCAGCGTCGCGGCCATCCGCGACTGCAGCTTCCTGGCGAGCTCGTCAGATGCCATGATGCGGATACGACGCTGCTCACTGCGGCTGTCAGAGAATGGAGCCTGGCAACGGCTTCAAGTACCACAGTCAAGCTGCCGCCAACACGCAGCGCTGCTTCCGGTGCTTTGTTTTTTCAAAATAAAACGAATCAACGTATTGGGGCAGTCACAAATCAGAAAAAAGAGAGAATCATTACCTTTTTAACGTGCACTGTTAAGAAGCAATCACCAGGCCTTTCAAAATGTACATGTTGGTTTCTTGTCATTTAAAACTCAATTTGTATCATTTGTCCTATAAAAATCTTGATTTAGTATGATTTTTTAAAAAGAAAGATCAATTTGAAATATTTAATCCACCAAGATTATAAATCTAGTTAATAGCATGTGTGTGTTTTCTTTTTAATTTTTAAAGCTGCTTTAACAGAGTTAAGCTATCTGGTCGCAAGTTTTTAGGGTTACACCGCATGACAGTTTTGGCTGTGTCCCATTGATGGGAGTTGTCTCTGGTTTAATCTTCAAAACTTAATAGGTTAATTTCAAGAAGCTGCAGCACATGATGAGATCAGATGTCATGAACACCCAAAGTCTTCAGTCTCAGAGTTTGAACAAAGTTTAAAGCTTTAAAACTAAATAGGTTTGTTTATCGTGGGAGAAGGAGCTGCATAAGGTGAGACCAGCTGTTAAAAGTCATGTATCCATAACATAAGTCCCGCCCATTCCTAAAAATTTTGGTCCAATAAAAGGGCTTTTCCCACAGAAGCGGTATTTTCAATACAGAGGAAGGAAGGGTCTAAAGGATTGAGGGTTTGATGGAGTGAAGCGTTATCATTTGCACCTCTGCCCTTCCGGTCACTCTGTGGATGCATAACTTGATTTGGATATTTTACCACAAAAGGAAAAGAGTCTTGTTTATGGATCAATTTCGAAGTGTGATTTCCGATCATAGTACAGTTTTATTTAACCCCTACTTCTTTTTTAATTAAAGTTACAATAAATACATTTCTTTAAATCATGTTAAGACTATTTATTTAATCCTTACCTCTCCCTTTATAAAGTGTGATTTCCAATCATAGTGCTGCTGTTTTATTTACGTCTACCGTCCAACAAGGAAGGAGACAGGGAAGAGGTCATCTCAATCACCATCAGGAGAACCTCAAACATCTGCTGATTTAAGGAGCCTCCCGGGTCCTTACCAGCATTGCTCAATCATTGTAAACTATGACATTTTCTCTTGTTACAAATCATGTCAGACCCCTCAGGTATTTCGACTGTGCTGTATGAAGCTATTGAAGAATTTAATCAATTCAATCAACCTTTGAATCATGAAGATGAAATACAAGACCAACTGTGCGTTATTCCAACCGTGTTGTACGGAGCTATTGAAGAATTAAATCAACCTCCTGATAACTTAGATCAAATACAAGACCATTCATGGTCTGATCCTATTCAGTCATCGCCCTCAATTACAGACTCTAATCCAACAATTTAAATACAGGCAAACCATGCATTATTCCAACCTTACTATCTGAAGCTATTGAATAAATAAATCAACCCCCTGTAATGTAGATCAAATACAACATCGATCAGACCTAATCCGCACTTTAGATGACACTCTCCAATCTTTCTGTCAACCTGAGTCTTTAATGCAATATGGCAGGGGGAGACATTCTCAAAATCATACAGAATCTTTCATAAAACAAAAAATTATTTTAACAACCTTAAAATAAGACTTTAACATTCCCAAACTCTGAGACATACCCAATCTCGCTCAGTTTTATCTCGATATGGTGCAAAACCCGACAGATTTAACCAAAAGAGTCAGACCTGAGGTGAGGCCCAATAACATCCTACAGCTGGAGATCATAGCCGGAAATGTAATGTAATGTTATCATTAAATACAACGAGAGAAGATTATATGCTGCTTGCTTTTGAAGATTTTTTAGCCAGGTTGGTACAATCAAACAGGACCATTGCCGAGTAGGGACGATTAGAATTAGTCATTCAGGTCTTGCAGGTGTTTTACGGACACGGTAATACCCGGGTTATTATTTGCTTCCTTTTGAAACACACTTTCCAAAGTCAAATGATTCAATGTATTTCTTTGAGTTTCAAGACCATTACTATGGACTAAAAAATCCAAAAGCTTTTCTTGGGGTCAAACACTTGTAACTATTGTCACAGAGGTACTGGGAGTGCATAAAACATTATTGTCTCGGTCATTGCAATCTCTGTCTCGATTACAACTGCAGTACTAGATATAACGATGCTGTATTCTGCTCTGATTATAGCAGGACTTGCCATACACCCCGCTATTATGTGAAACACAATCAGCCGTGCCCTGTGGCTTATAAAAATCTCAGTATCTGCAAATTATTGGTCAAATGTCACGGATGGAGACTACTCTTTCCACGTTCGTCTACAGATTCTCACAAGTGCCGAGCTGATGAATGTAAAATCTGCTGGGAGGATGTCGTAGAAACTCCCTCTGAATATCATCAGTGCTATTTGTGTCATTTGAAATTGAAAAAAAGAGGATGATGACAATCCAATACAGCGTCTGAAGCTGTACGGTTATTTAAAGATACCTCCCTGGAATTGGGTAATTATTTGGGGGATCTGATGGACAAGTTGGCGGGTGACAGCATCCTCTGATGGTTTTGAATACATTTTTTGACACGGTTAGGTAATGGACGGTACCTGAGACTCACTACCTCTCCGAAGTCCCCTTTCAGGCTCACTACAGCCAGTGATGGTGAGTAGCTGTCACTCAGGGTTTGATGTTGAGCTATATCAGTGTATAGAAACATTTCCATCCAGCAGGCGCAATCATGGAAAAATTCAGTAACATGTTGTAGGACCTTCATCCTCTTACACCATTCTTTGAACGGTATAGTCAGACCAGTCTGCAATAATCCATCATCAGAATTAAGTCTCTCAAAAATAAAAAAAAAATAAAATAAAAAGTCACAGGAACTCTTGTCCCCTTTTTTGAGAATAGATCGTATTGTGGCTTGAGAAAACCAGTTCCCGGTGCTGGAGGCTCTGGACGGCCATGTTTCTCCATAGAAGAATTTCCATTTGTGCCAGCTCAACGTGATTTGGGCGAGCACGCTTTCTTGGAGGCTCTTCTTTTTTCTCCTCTTTTTTCACGGCAGTCTCGCTCAGCTGTTTCCTCATCAGTTTCCATTCCTTCATCTTCAGCTTCAGAACAGGCCACTTCATCATAAGGATCATCATCATCATCATCATTCTCTGGCATCATCTCTAACAACTTCATCAGCACATACTAATCTTCCATGTGCATTATCATCATTGGGGTCTCAGCATTCAGTTCTTTCCCTTCAGCCAATTGGTAGAATCGTATCTCTCCCAGCTCATACTTGAAGATGTAATCCCAAGATCCAGGCATCGACTCACCCAGAGATCATTCTTCATGCAACGGGTGTAGAGGAGCTGCCTGCTTACAGCACAAATAAAGCATACATTTCTTTTGAGAGTCCAGTTCATTCTTCTGAATGGCGTCTGACTAAACAAACCGGTGGACCATGCACCAAAAGTGAACTCTTCGCAATCCGCTACAGCAACTTTGTCAACAGTCGTCTGACCTGCCATGGTGACTTTGGATTGAAATGAAGAAAAAAAAGCCCCTCTTTATCCTCCTCTAAACCCCTTCAGACCACACACATTGAAACAACCGCCTCTGTGGAAAAAAACACTGTCATTGGAATAAAATGTGGGAAAAACAGTCTCATTGGACCAAAACCTGTGGGAGGAGAATGGGCAGAGAAAAGGAGGGACTTCCTGTTTGGGAGGGCGGGACCTCCGGTTCGGAACGCCTACTGATGAAGTCAACATGGTGTGTCTCCCTCAGTTACTCTACCCCCTTCAAAACTTACCCTTCTTCCATAGTAAATCCTACTTTGAAAAACTAAGTTCTATAATTCTTTTGTTTCTTTGGAATGACAAAACACATAAGATCAGAAAGGGGCATCTTTCTGATTTAATGATCTTAATAAAACAAATGATCAGTCTATCTATCTATCTATCTATCTATCATATAACACAGTCAAGAAATAAAAAGGCCAGACCTTGAAAAAAAAGTAATTTCTTTTATAAGTGTTTTCTACATTTTCTTCATTAGATTCAAAATAAAAGTCCAAAATGAGTCCAAGGTATGGTAGGCTTGGTATTTGTGTTCTTCAATCTAAGTGGCTGCTTCACTCCAGAAACACAGAAGGCTATTTGTGTGAAGGTTGAGCAACTGCTGCATTAGAATGGTTTGTCTTCCCCCAGACATTCCGATTTTTGTTTTTGTTTTAGATCAGCATTTATTTTATTAAATGCGATGGTGTCTTAAAATTGTGATGCTATGCTTTCACAATCTCATGATTTTTTCCTGCACCAGTTTGTGGTTTTTCTCTGATGGAATAGCTGTTTATGTAAAGGAAAAACACAAAATAACAATACCAATTGCTGCAACAATTAGTCAGTTAATTTATTCGTTGTTAATCACCATTGATTCTGATGATTTTTAAGAAAACAATTCTCTCATTCAAGCTTCTCAAATCTGAGCATGGTTTCTTTAATTCTTTAAACCTGAACGGACATGACTGAAAAAAAAAACAATTTGACTTTATTAAGATTACAACCGGTTACCAATAGAGGGCATCACTGTACACATATCTCCAGGAACATTATAATCCTTTTCTTGAATGCCTGATTTGAGTTTTTTTTAAACAAGCTACAGATCCTTAAATACTTCTACCTCATTGACCCATGCTGTGAGAACATGTAAATATCTTGTTTCAGGAGTGTACCTGTTTAATACCAAAAGTCGGTGTGCTGTAAAGTGTCAGTGTTTGTGCAGTGGAGGTTTCTCCAGTCTCTACATGACGCTGGTGTAAGGTGAATACTGGACCACGAGTGGCTGCAAACGGCTGCTCTGTCAATGAGAAGGGATCAGCCTTTGTTATTTATTCATAAAGCTATTTTACAACAGCTTCCCTCTGTCTCTCTGCTATCGTGTCGCTCAGACATGTTTCACCTTGATCTACTTTGTTACCATGCCCCACATACTGTATCTACCTTGTTAACCATCTATTGCATGAAATATTACATGGTAAAATGTTTTCAATGTTTTTATTACTTAAAATGGCCTATAATAGGTATATTAAAAAATAGACAGTATAAAAAAAATTTCCCACATATTTTTGCATATTGATGCCATATAGAAACAAATCTATTTTATCATATTAGCATATTAGAAAAATAAACTCAAACTTATAAATGTATCCTTCACTCCAAATCAAGTCCTTAGTCTGGGATCTTTCTGTGTGGAGTTTCATGATTCACAGGTTCTCCAGCTTCCTCCACAGCCCAGAAACATGCTGTGGTTGATCAGAATCTACATTCTCTGGAGGTGTGAGTGTGAGGTGTGTGTGCTCCATGATAGGCTAATACCTGTCTGGGGTGTAGCCTCTCACCTGGGGTGTAGCCTCTCATCTATCTATTAGTAAAAGTAGCTTGAATCGACTAAATCCTACACACTTTACCTTTAACGATATAAACGTTCCATACTAGAAATCAGTTTTCAACTAGAACTTGAGAGGATAGTTTTAGCAGCAAAACATTTATTGCAACATATTTAAATTACAGTCACCAACATTACAGTGCTGCTCAGTCATGAACATCATACAACACACCACTCTGTTTTGAGAAGACACATTCTGATATGAAATAAAAGCCTGAATAAGGCAGAATTGCACCATTGCTAATGTCTTATGTCACTTGAAATTGTTATACAACCATCTATTTAGACATATTCTGAGTAAATAAAATACTGTCCCAAACTGTCAAAATGATGTTTGATGAAATAATATTTAAACTAGACACTGAAGTTGATGTCACATATGAAGCTTTTGTTACTTGGCAGATTTTAGTTTAACATGCAGCATCCAACCAGTTAACATTACAAGTCTACAGCACCACTTTTCCTGTTAAAATAAGCGCTAAAAGCATCATAAATTACAACAAGGGCAGATTGCACATTAGGAATATACAATATGCAAAAAATAAAATAAAAAAAGTATATTGTCATTGTCATTATATAGCTTTGCATAGACATATGGGTCAGATTAGTGGGCCCCAATAATAAACCATAATAAATACAACTGAAGATCTGATCTCTGCAAACACATTTTCATTTAAACATCAATAACGTTCATAGGTCAACATGCTTTTTGTTTCTTTTATTCCTTTTCCCCATCGAGAGGTACCTTCTTCTCATTTTCTGGGTGCCATTTTAAATAAGAATCTGTTCCTAACTCACATCCCTCGTTAAATGAAAAATGTTATTAAATACTCTACATGCTTTGTACTAGATGGATCAACTATCACTTTGCATAGATTTATGTAAACCGACATGAACTGAAAATGTAAGCACAATAGTGCAGTAGCATGAAGAGGCTAATTGATATTTATTTTACACTCAATGAAAAACTAACATTGTTATTCCTGTGACATTATGTCTGATGTTCAAATTTCATTATAAATTAACACGAATTAAAAATGAACTTTATATACATTTGTATTTGATTTATTTTAGTCAGCTGCTGACTTTATTTTAAAGAGGTGTTTTTTATGCTTTACTCCAAGAAAACATGGTAAGAATCTTTTTTTTCTAAATTTAATTTAGTGATTCTATTTCAAGATTCAGTTCCTGATTCATCTGCTTTCTGCTGCCGTCAGCAAAGTGATGTTACATTAACATGTCTGACACCATGAAAACTGCATTTGTGTTGCAGCTATAAACTGAAGAAAACTTCACACAGTTTACACTGATGAACTCTTAGATCTTTTAGATCAGGTCGGAGGTTTCACACAACTGCTTCTGTACAGCTTTTATGTAGAGTATTGTTCTTATATTCCTACAAGGAATGTGTGTATGTGTGAGTGTGGGGAGTAGGGGAATTGACAGTATGTTTTAATCCACATTAAATCAGATGAATATTCCCACCACACCCAGGAGTTTCATCATTACAGGATGTTGAGTAAGATTCCGCTTTTGAGGTTTGGAAACTTCTTAAATGAGAAGGCACGAAAGTGATGTCAGGGGGTGAGTGATTAAAGCCAATTTATGAATGTTACTGGCTGGGTGAACTGGACGCCGAATTCAAGGCTTTAACGGCTCATCACCTGAACGGAGGTAGACTGTCGTTCTCCAGCTTCTGCAGCATCTGCTGGACGCCTCTGGCCACGCGGCGGAACTGCAGCCGCTTCCAGAGACTCTGCTGCTGCTGGCGGCCCCACTCCAGATCCCGGAGGAACACCTGAGCATAAGGGACTCATAACTGAAGATATAGACATAGGACAGAACCTATTCACAGCCAATATCCAGTTGCTGATTATTGTACAGCAAAGAGTAATATGAATTATCCATAAAGTAGAAGCAAGAGAACACAGGGACTATTTATTAAGTCAAGAATAAAGAAAAATATTAATATTCTTGAGTTAAATATTTTATTTGTAAAATCATATCTATTATGTTTTATTTTCTAGATGTGGTGGTTTCAACACCTGGTTGAATCTTATACTGTTAGGACATGGCACAATTGTACAATCTCATCATCAGTTGTTTCTTGCAATATATTTTGGCAAGAAAATGTTCCAAATTTTGAAACATTGAGATTTCACTGATAAATACAATCCATTGTCCACGTGTATTTTTACCTGTAGCTGCTGTTTGACACGTTCCTTATCCCAGGATGCTGCGTTCTTTCGGATCACGCTGAGGATCGGGAGCCAGTTCTTAGAGATGTCAGAGCCCTCGGTGACTGAGGTGAGGACGTGGACCCGGCGGCTGTCACTGTCCTGGCTCTTAGGACGACATCGGAGATAAAGGGACCTCCTCCCTACGTCACTGAGAGGGTTCAGGTACAAACTACACAAACACAGCATTTCATCCGTTTGAGTTATATATCAAAGAATATCTCAAAGAAAAACAAAACCTAAATAGTGGAAAACATATGATATAAAACTGATGAAATTAAATACTCAAATTGATCGTCGGGGATTGATCAGACCATGTTTTTCACTTTTTATAAAGCATGTGATGAAAAAACATGGTGAAGAAATATTTTTTGCTACATATTTCCTGCTACAGTTCACTCAGAGAACAGCTGGAATTAACAACTATTCTAATCTATTGATTAATGAAACGACTAATCCATTAGTTGTTTGGTTCATAAAATGGTTTAAAAATGTAAAATGTGTAAAAGGTGTAAAATGTCAATTAGTGTTTCCCAAAGCTGAAAATTCAATCTTAAATGTCTTTTTTTTTTTCCAGACCACCAGTCCACAACCCAAAAATCATCACTTCACTCTGATAAAAGACGAAATAAACCATAAATAATCCGATAGGAGAAGCTGAAACCATAGAATTTGGATTTTTATTCTTAAAAATGACCCAAATCCATTAATGGATCATCAAAATAGTTGGCAATTAATGTAAGTGTTGGCAACTGATCAATCGATTAACTAATCCTTGCAGCCTACCTCAGATCCTGACACCTTTAATCTAATTCATAAATTTTCTAGCTATTGTGGTAAATTAAGTACTTTATGTCTAAAATCACTTTCTTATTGAGAAAGTGTTTGCTGTGGCCGCATTTATTCCTATCATATCCTTTAAAATACCTAATATGAACAACATTAAATTGTCATGTTATATATTTAGTTAGTTAGTTGGTTAGTTACAATTTATTTTGACAACAGATAAAAGTAATAATGAAAATCAGCGCTCATGCAATGATTGATTTACATGTCTTAAGGGATATTAATGCAGTTCTTGTAAAGTGGTGCATGTTATATTAACAGAAATGGAGCGGAGCTCATTGTGTGATTTTAACAGACACAGATGTGATATAATCTTTTTGACATGTGGATCAGTTGGATTTTTAACCCCCGACATCATCCTCTCTGGAATAATGTGATCCTAAGACTAGAACCTTATGATAACAGACACTTAATCATGCCCTTACTGCACAGTGTGGATGGTGGGGTGCTCCCTGCAGGCGTCCTCCAGGGCCAGGGCAGCGTCGTCTCCGATGTTGTTATAGGCCACGTTGAGCTCCTGCAGCCCAGTGTGCTGCTCCAGCCTCTCAGCTAGCTGCAGGGCCTCCTGGTCCCCCAGGCAGGTGTGCATCAGGGACAGGTGCCTCAGGGATTGGTTCTCTGGCAGGGCCTCCAGCAGGTGGAAGAATCCGGAACTCAGAGGGTTGTCACACAACCTGTAGAATGCACAGAGCGTGAGCACAGAGAGGGGCCAGACAAGTGGTGTGACATCAAGGAACAGGTGATGAACACGTTCACTTTATGGTTGAGATCTGCAGCATGATGCCTTGTTTCCATGTCAACAACACAAACACACTGGCTTACCTCTTTAATCACCTTAATCTGCAGGAACAAACCAGGAAAATGCAGGAAAATCTACATTTACTAGGGGGACTAATAACACTTGTACTTCATTAAAGTAAAGTAAATTTTAAGAACCTACAGATGGTGCTCATTACTTCCTCTTAGCAAAAGTAGTTGATTCTATTCATACATGCTACACAAAAGTTTTGATAGTGGACTAATCCATTAATTTTTGAAATGATTAAAATGTCTTTTTTTGTTCAGACCAACAGTCCACATCCCAAAGATCATCATTTTATTATAGAAGAATAAAGATACCAGAACATTTTCAGAGAAGAGAAACTGAAACCAGACTGAAACCGATTTCACAATTACTTGATTAATGGGATACTTAGCAACTAATCAATAATCAACTAATTTTTGCAGCTCTACTCCATAAAGCAAACCTGAGACCAGCTGGTGTCATGGTACCAGACGATCAGAGATCTCGTCACCTACCACTTGCCTTAAATAGAGGAAAATTTACTAATTAATCCTTCAGATGAATATAGTGGAAATAAGTATAAAGTACTATCACATGGAAACAACAGAGTACAACCACAAATGTGCACTTATGGCATTAATAACTTTAGCTAAGAAACAAACGCATGAATAAAAAAGTTGTCTTACTGTAAAGATTTAATAGGACAGTTGGGGTCTAGTAAGAGGTCTCTCAGCAGGATGCAGGAGTCAGGACCCAGGCTGTTAAACTGCAGACTGAGGACAACGGAGACAGGCAGATGCAACTATCGCAACCATCACAACATACACACAACACACACACACACACACACACACACACACACACACACACTGCAGACACATGCTGCAAACAGTCTGGGAGCATGGCGGCTACTCAAGGCAGTTAATTTACACAACAAAGGGTCAGATTCAGGCCCATTTAAAAAGAAAACAGTAGAAATTATTCAATAAATACACATTTATGTGTTTTTTAGGGAGTAATTTAGAGGTGCTGATGAAAGCAAGTTATACTTCATACTTGTGTGAGTTTAAATATCTTAGCAAGCCTTCATCTAACACACTGGAAATATGTTTTTGATTCAAACCTTAATTTGTTTTTTCATTTTTGGCAAGGGTTTAAGTTTAAAATTTCCTTTCTTAACCTCAAATTAGTTGTTATAAAATAATGGTAAACACACACACTGTTCTCAGCAAACTTTCATGCAAATAAACTACACAGACAAGACAGAGCACCGAAGATGCATTTAGGGTTATACTTATGCCTTGGAGAACACACAGCATTAGAAATATCTTTGTATGACATTGTATAACAATGCTTCATTTCACTTCAACAAACTTAACAGTCTTTAGTGCGTTACTACAGATTTACCATCTGATTCCACATCTTTGTAACCTTGACACATGTGACAACTGTGATAAGTATAGTTTAAACACTAAGATAGGTTATCTTTATAGAGATAGACAAATAAACTCACCTTGCCTAAACAACTTTTTATGCATTTACTAACATATCCTCCTGTTTTTCATTGGTGTTAAAAAAACTATTATTGCAAGAGTAACATGGAAATCATGTGGATGTATTAATTAATGAATGAATAACAGAAATAAAAAAGTGAGGTAATTATGGATGTATGAATATTCAGCAGTTATTTGACCGGATGTCTTACCTGTACTTATATCCTGTTTTTATTTTATCTACTGTACATTGTGAATACTGGTACATAACAAAATGAATTCCCTCTGTTCTTGCAAGGGACAATAAAGCTGTAAATGTTTTTATCGTATCTTAAGCTCTTCACTGCAGCCAACAACAGAAGAGACACTAAACCGTTCTTACTTAAGGACACGTGTGTGTCTGAAGGCTGGTTTCAGGATGTGCAGCATGTCGTCACTCAGCAGACAGGACGACAGGTCCAGCTCTGCAAGTTGATATCTATGGCAAAAAAAAACAGGTGTGATATCTGCGACAAATCAAAGCTACTAATAACAGGTGATATTACCAGTTCGGGGCACATTACTTAGTAAGTAATAATACTAGTTAGTCCTCCCAAAAATGTAACTGAGTTACTCTACTATAAAAGTAAGTTGTTACCAGGAAAAGTAACTAATGAATTCCTTTTTTTAAGTTTAAAAATCTGCTGGGATTTCCCAAGGGTCTGTGAATGTGTCTTGAAGTAAGATGCTGCAGTGAGTGAAAGAAGGGAAGACACAGCAGTCCTGAACTTTTCTTATAAAGTTAGTTGTTTCAGAGAAACTTTTAGCTTCGTGGCAGAACAGTAACACCTTGTAACAGTGTAATGGTAATGGTAACAGCATTATACTGATAGAAAAAATAATAGTTAGATTACCCATTTAAAATTACGCTGTTAGCGTCCCTTTTTTTTCCCCCTTTTACATTATCATCACTGGATACTATTAATACCATTTCTCTCTTCTCTTACTGGATGCTAACAGTAAGCTGACAGTGAGAGTCCATTGCATCGTTACCTTGGAGGCGTGCATGAGAGCACGGAACTCAAAACGAGGCACTTGAGTGAGGTCATGCGAATGTTGCTGAGGCGAATGGTCCTGATGGAGGCCAGGACCTCCGCAGTGAGTCTGGGGTTCTGAAACTCATACAGATACAGCAGCAGGTCCATCAGCTCCTCCGGGGGCTGCGGCTTGTTGAGCTCTGGCAAAAAAGTGGTCCAGATTTAATAGATGTGGAATAATATAACAGTGGGCAAGTAATAGAACTAATTGTTGCAGCTCTATCACACAGATAGACTTTTACCTCTGACAAGATACTTCCGGAGATTCCGTGTGATCTGAGAAACTGTGTTGCTCTGGATACTGCACCCGAGTTGCTGGAGGAGGATCCGGTTCCCATAATGCAGCAGCCCACCCATGAAGATGGGGTAGAGCTCGAAGGACGGCCCCCTGCTGTGATGCTGCGGCTTGGGGCCATGCACGCCCAGCAGCGTCTGCTCTACCTGGTCCAGGATGTCATCGTTGTAGCTGTCCTCGCTGCGAAACAGCTCGGCTGCCATCACCCTGGCGATGCTGCCCCTGGTCCGGCTCAGGATTTTCTCGTAGAGCTTCGGGAGGAGCTCCAGGAGGTTGAAGACGGCGAAGATGCGGAGGGGGATGAACTTGGAGAGGATGTTGACGATGGCACCAGCGTCCTCGCCCACCTGTCCAATGGCCAGGGACACCTGCTTGGACAGCTTCTCCAGGGCTGACTTATCCTCCCCGAGGACCACATAGAGCGCGGCAAGGTACTCCTGCATGGCGGGGACAGCGAACACGTATCGCCGCTCGTCATCGCTGCCGGGCGTGGCGGCGCTACTTTCCACGCAGGGAGCCATGAAGAAATCCACCACGTCGGTTTTGAACATGGCCAGCTGGCGGAGCTCCTCGTCCGTCTTCATCTTCCCTCCAATCCACTGCTCTAGCTCCTCCTCTGCGAATGAGGTGCGTTTGTTTTTGACACCGTCATACGCCAGTTTCCCGACTGTGCGGACCACGTACATCATCAGGGAGTTGGCTTCCTGGACTGGGGAACTCATCCTCTCTCTTTTGTCCAGCACCTCGCCACCAAAGTTGAGCCGGAGGAAACTGGTGTAAATGCCAGTGAGCGTGCGGATTGGCGCCGCAGCTTCGGTGAAACGCAGGAACTGCAGGGTGGCGCACGTGAGCCAGCAGTAGGATGGGAGGAAGCACGCCGCTGCGAGCTGGCCCTCCCTCTGCAGGTTCAGGTAAAGCAGCTCGATGAGGGCGTGGGCCTCCTGGTTCTGGGCGTCGCCGCCGCTCTGCTGCAGCAGGCGGGCGGTGAAGTACGCGCGCTGGCGGTCCGGGTCGTTGAAGCCGCAGATCTGCGCATAGCGGCTCACGTACTTACGGGGGATGTGATCCAGCGCAGAAAGACGCGTGGTGACGAAGACACTCGCCTGTAAAATATGGAAGACATCAATTTAATATAGAGACATCCCTAATTAATACTCTGATATTTTCAAAATTACACCTTATTCGAAATACTGAATTTTTATTAAAAAAATATGATTGATTATAATAATTATAGATAAAAAATTGTTATATATATATATATATATACACACACACACACACACACACACACACACAAAAACACACACACAGTTTTTTGTACATATTAAAATATGTACCCTAAAAAAAGGTTTGAGATGAGTTTAACTCTTTTAATGGGGGTTTAAAAAATTGAAAACACATACTAACAACTAGTTTTATTTTATAGGTTGATTGAATATTTTAAATGTATCATTCTTTTTAAGTTACACCATTTGACATTTTTTATTTCTTAAAAATATCTTTGTTACTCCTCTTTCATTCCAGCTTGTTTTAAGATGTGGATCTAAAAAGTGAATTTTCTGCTAAAAAGCAACACTCATTCTTGTGTTTTATATTTAAAAAATTTCAGCTCAAGTATAGTTCAAATGCTTCTGAAGGGGCAATTCAACACAAAAAGACGAAATCTGAGTGAGTGACGGTAATGTGTGCATTACCTCTGAAAGCAGATACTTCCTTAGTAGGTTGACCACCACCACGCCTGCAGGCAGCACCTCGTTGGGGTCGCTGCAAAGCTCCGTGGATCCCATCCGGAAGTCCAGGGACATCTTCTCCATCCCATTAAAGAGGAAGAGCACATCCCGGGCCTGGGTTCCCTCCCCACTCAGCAGAGGGTGGCCTTTAAGGTGGAGGTACTTCCTGCTCACCAGGCTCCTCAAGGAGGCTGCACTGCAGGGGAAAAGCAACATCAATTTTATGTCTATCTATCATTTCATTCCTTTATCAAAGCCAACAGAGATGACCGTAAACAAGGAAGATAGGCAGATTGTTAATAAAGTGAATACGAGCAGCAGAGCAACAACAATTATTCAACTAAGATTATTTCCCCAAACAAAAGACACAAAGGATGAGTTCATCAAGTTTGTTGACTCAGCAGGTTAAAATTAAAAGAGAATAAGAGACACAGAATGAGTCTGACTGGATTGTATCACATTACATTTTACAGCTGCAAAAATTTGTTACTTAATTAATTAGTTGCCAACTATTACAATAGTTTCCAGTTATTTTGATAATTGATTAATCAATTTGAGTATTTTTTAAGAAGGAACCAACTTCTCTCTATTAAAATCTTGATCACAAAAATACCCCGCTGAAGATTCAACCTCAACCTACTATTATAAAAGACTTGAGAAATCAAAAAATAATTAGAGAAGAGAAGCTGGAACTAAAGAATTGGTTTTAAATTCTTTTTCTCTTCTTAACATTTTTAATAAAGAAAAAAAGTCTATAAAACAAATCTCAAACAATTATTTGCATAGGTGGTGATTAATGTAATAGTTGGCAATTAATCAATTAATTTCTAATCAGTTCTAATCCACACCAGTAAAGTAAATGCACCACACAACCCACTTTGTCAGCTTGCAGAGATCCTCACAGGCAAAAGGAATTAGTAGCTTGAACTGGGTCAGGCTGGTCCCAGAACACCAGTCCAGCACCATCTTGCGGACCACCGTGCTCTTCCCGGTCCCCACGGCACCGTACAGCAACACGTTGAGCCCCCGGCCCGTGTCGCAGCCATCGGCCGGATCTAGCAGCTGTTGCACGGAC
>JAYKQN010000009.1:23062500-23140000 GCA_036785175.1 Eupleurogrammus muticus
GTTTAACTGCAGCATACATATTGTTACACAAATGCCAGCATCTGGAATATTCAGTTACTGCATCGTTCAAATCCTTAAAACTAAAATAAAACCAACCTTTCCCTTCTCGGCATAAAAAAGTATTTGATTCTTTTGTTATTTTAGAAGTCAATCTTAAAACTAAATACACAGTTTAATCCCAGAACAAATGTACTTTAAAGGGCCTGAATGTCTCTTCTGTGATTGTAAACTTAGGTTAGTTTTTTTGTTGTGAATGTAATAATATCATACTGTATCCAGTGGTGGACAGATTTCTCAAATACCTTACTAGAGTAAAAGTAAAAATACTGTTGTTTTACTTAAATGAAAATACATAAGTATTATCAGCACTGTGCAGTGTGGGGAAACAAAGTGTTTCGATAGTTTAGCCTATGACTACAAATGGCAAAAGAAGAGTATTTGCTGCCTTTCATACGGGCTGGAATACACTAGAGTTTCATTAACCAACTAAAAGTCAATAAGGTGAATGTAAATATTCATTTTAGACATCTGGCCTATTAAGAAAAAACTATGTGCATTGTAGGCTAGGGCATAAACTTGCTTGTTTTCTTTTTTGCTGCTCGCTGTACTGCCATTCTGTGCAATAAAAAACTTTCATGTGAACATTTCTGGTGCTCACCTGTTTTCTTTTCTGTGCTTCATGATGTCTAAATGTTTTGATATTTTAGGTAGGTAGGTAGGTAGTAATGGTAAAAGTACTGCATCATGATATTTAACACCCTATAATTTATTACAATATGTTCAAGTATCAGCGACAAATCATGGTCGACAAGATGAGAAAGTTACTAATCTTTTACCATGGGTGTCCCCAGAGTTGAAGGCCCTGCTAAATGAAAAGAAGAGGGCCTTCTGGTCGGGGGACAAAGTGGAACTGAGGAGAGTGCAGAAGGAACTAAAATATAAAATCAGGAGTGGCAAGGAGAGTTTCAGGAGGAAGATGGAGGAGCAGCTCCAAGCAAACAATGTCCGAGAGGTCTGGAGAAGCATGAACAAGATCTCTGGTCACCTCAAGGACAGTGGAGGAGTAGCAGTGTCCACCGACCGGGGGTGGGCTAATGAATTGAATCTGTTTTTAATAGATTCGATTCTGGACCAACAACCTCCCCCACCCCCCACCCCCCAGCTTCCATCAACCCCCCTCCATGTGCTGCCCCCCCCTCTCCCCCCTCTTCTGGCGCTGTGCTGTTGCCAGGTGCACTCTCCTCGTTCCATCCCACCACACCCCCTTTACACCTACCCACATCAAAGCCAGCCCTTCCCCCAACCCTGGACCAGCCACAGATCTGCCTCACAGCTGATCAGGTGAGAAGTCAGCTAAAGAAGACAAAGGTCAGGAAGGCAGCAGGTCCAGACGGAATCAGCTCCAGATTGCTCAGGGACTGTGCAGACCAGCTTTGTCAGGTGGTCCTGCACATCTTTAACCTGAGTCTGAACCTGGAGAGGGTTCCTGAACTGTGGAAGACTTCCTGCGTAGTTCCAGTGTCTAAGATCGCACAGCCCAGGGAGCCCAACCACTACAGACCTGTAGCCCTGACTTCTCACCTGATGAAGGCCTTGGAGAGGCTCATCCTGCACCACCCTCTCCAACTGGTGAGCTCAGCACTGGACCCTCTGCAGTTCGCCTACCGGCCCGGCATCAGTGTGGATGACGCTGTCATCTATCTGCTGCACCGATCTCTCTCCCACCTGGAACAAGCGGCGAGCATGGTGAGGATAATGTTTTTGGACTTCTCCAGTGCTTTTAACACCATCCAGCCTGCACTGCTGAAAGGGAAGCTGGAGGGAGCCGGAGTGGATGAGCAGCTGACGGCCTGGACCATCGACTACCTCACCAACAGACCACAGTATGTCAGGCTTTATGACTGTGTGTCTGAGGTGGTAGTGGTCTGCAGCACAGGGGCGCCACAGGGTACAGTGCTCTCACCCTTTCCTTTTAGTCTGTACACCTCAGACTTCACCTACAACTCGGACAACTGCCACCTACAGAAGTTCTCAGATGATACGGCCATCATCGGGGGTGTATCAGATGGGAACGACCAGGAGTACAGGGGGGTCATCAATGACTTTGTCAGCTGGTGTGAGATCAATGCTCTCCAAATCAACGCCAGCAAGACAAAGGAGATGGTTGTGGACTTCAGGAGGAAGTCCCCCCCCACCACACCGCAGAGCATCCAGGGAAAAGACATTGAGACAGTGGTCTCTTACAAATACCTGGGTGTTCACCTGAACAACAAACTGGACTGGACCACAAACACTGATGTCCTGTACAAGAAGGGCCAGAGTCGACTTCACCTGCTGAGGAGACTAAGGTCCTTTGGTGTGTGCAGGACTCTGTTAAAGACCTCCGTCGTAGCATCTGCCCCGTTCTACGCAGTAGTCTGCTGGGGGGGCGGATGCTCAGACGGGGACAGAAGGAAAATCGACAAACTGGTACGGAAGTCTAGCTCTGTACTGGGATGTCCTCTGGAGTCGGTGGTGGTGGTGGGAGAGAGGAGGATGTTGGCAAAGCTGACATCCATCATGGACAACCCCCATCACCCTCTGCATGGGGTGGTGGGTGCGCTGAGCAGCTCCTTCAGCCAGAGACTCAAACATCCTCGCTGCAAGAAGGAGCGCTTTTGCAGATCATTCATCCCGACAGCAATAAGACTTTATAACAACACATACAAATAACCCTCACTGTAGTCACTGTCACTTTTTTACTGGTCACTTTTTTTTCTCTTCACACACACCCTGCACCTTAAGTGTGCATTGGCTATGTATGTGTACATGTGGGTATGTGCGTGGATATGTATGTCCATATATATATATATGCAAATATGTGTGTATGTGTATGTATGTAGGTATGTATGTGCATGTATGTATGTATATATGCCTTGCTTATGCATACTTTTTTTTTCTTACTTTTTGCTTACTATTTATTCCCATTCTCCCTCCATTCTATGTCGATAATGCATACTGTGTATGCGGATCATCAACAAATTCTGCGAATTTGTACATTGTGTTGTGTGTTTTTTATTTTTATTTCTTTATAGTTTTTTTTTATCTTCAGCTTTATTTTCTTCTCTTTATCTGTAAGGCTGCAGTAACACACAAATTTCCCCGTTGTGGGATCAATAAAGTTTTATCTTATCTTATCTTATCTTTTAAAATGAAGCTTTAAGATGCATTCATCAGATCATCTTGTCTATTAAAAGTGCATTTGTATCATTTGTTTTAAGAAGAATCAAAATTTTTGTGACTTTTGACACAAAGTATTTAAAAAATATATATATAATACATCAATAATACAATATTTAATACATCTAAAATAAAAAACTAGTTAATAGCATGTTCTATAAAATTTTTAAAACCCCTTTCAGAGTCATACTATCTGGCGCCAACTTTTTAGGGTTACACCACATTGCAGTTTTTGCATTGTCCTTTGTATGTAAAGAGCTTCTCTCAGTTTATGTATCATGTGGTGCTTTTCTCATTAATTACAGAAGTGTTATTTCCTTAAATGTTCCTTCATTCGATCAATCAATCACTTTAATCATTACAGAGGGGAAATTTAAAAGCAAATAAAAGAGCAGAAACAATTAACAATCAGCACATGCATGATAAAAACAGATAAATAACAAATGAAGTTTATTTGCTATTGCAAGTATGAATAAAAACTCTGTGCTTTAAATCTGTGATTAACAAGGAGTGTGTGTTTAGGTGGGGGGTGTTTAAAGGTATTTGAACAGGTAATATTGAGTGAATGAGGTAAAAATCTATTAAATATAACACTTAAAAGAGATTGGAAAAAAAACAACCTCCCAATATATGGGCTGTTTTTGAGAAAAATGCATTTTATGTATTGTATTTTTCTTTAAAGTGATGTCTTGACAACCTTTCCAAACAATTTCCAGTGTATATATTGAACCAACAGGGCGACACGGTGGTGCGGTGGTTAGCACTGTTGCCTCACAGCAAGAAGGTCGCAGGTTCAAGACCGCCTTGGGCCTGGGTCTGGGGCCTTTCTGTGTGGAGTTTGCATGTTCTCCCCGTGTCTGCGTGGGTTTTCACCGGGTACTCCGGTTTCCTCCCACAATACAAAAAACATGCTCAGGTTAATTGGTAAACTCTAAATTGCCCATAGGTGTGAGTGTGAGAGTGAATGGTGTGTGAATGGTGTGTGTGCCCCACGATTGGCTGGCGACCATCTGGGGTGTATCCCTGCCTCTCGCCTTAACGCGCTGGGATAGGCTCCAGCAGACCCCTGCGACCCCGAAAGGGAATAAGCGGGATAGACAATGGATGGATGGATATTGAACCAACAGCATAATATAGACACATTTTTCAGTGTAACATACACACATACTCTCTGGGTCATGGTTCATGTGGACTTCATGTGGACTTTAATGATGGCAGCTGTTATAATTTACACAGAGTGTCCATCACAATCAGTGTTTCTCTGACGGTGGGTGAATGTTTAACTCCAAGGGCTGTAGAGTCTTTTATTGTTGAACCTTGTCCACAGCGTCTCAGGTGTGAGCAGGTAGACACACTCAGGGCTCGATGAGGGTCACCACAGGTACGCACTTCTTCCTTCCTGCTTCACACTCCGGCAACCTTTCTCTATTTGACTATTCAAACTCAAATAATGTGGCTCATGTAAAAGGGTGCTGTTGGACGTACCTTTTTGCTGTATTTGAAGCTCTGTTTTTAGCTTGCTTTTCGGATTGTTATAACTTTGATATGACTGCTGCCTGATTACTTTGGATTTAAAGGTAGAGCATTTTCCCTTTAGAAAAAAAAGAACTCTAATCCTCTCAGTCATCCTCAATGACTTACTGAGTGTGTGGTGGTGTGTTTCTCTGCAGACACCCTGCTGCTTTCTGCTTGTTTTTCTGCTTTTTTAAATTTTCTTATGGGTCAGCTGTGTTTGGGAAATTTCAGGGTGTACATTCAGACAGCGGTTGTGTAAAATCCAGCCTCCAACAGCACAATATGTAAAATGCCGCCACTTTGTCACACCCCTCCAGCGTCTGATAGCAGCGTTTTTTGCATTATAAAAAGTTGTGTAATTTGACAGCCTGGGTTGTTACATCGCTGTGAGTTTATGTTTCGGTGTTTGCGTCAATGATTTTGTTGAGGCATTCACATCATTGGGGTGCAGCTCTGCAGCTCTCTGTTGCTACCATCTCTTTCTAACTTGTCTCTGCTCTGTCTCTGTGGGTTTACAAACACCAACCAACAAATCCTGCAAATTGCAGCTCTTCACTTTAAACAACTTGGGTTTTTTCCTCTTAGGTTAAACTTTACCTATCCAAGAGCCTCCTCTGGATACTTATTGTGCTCAACACTGATGTGATCAGCAATTATTAACTTTCTATTGCATAGCATTGCCATATGGGAACCATTATTTTATCTTAATTTGTCTAAAATGCCTTCCTATAAATCTATGCGTTTAAAGCGAGATGTGAAATGGGGGCTTTAATTTTGGAAAGACACAATTTATGGGGTCATATGACCTCTCTCTGTTGTTAATGGACATTCGACATGTGAGTATCATTGCATTACGACCTAAGGTTGTCTGTTATTCAGAATTTTGGAAGATTTTCAGCAAATAAAAAATTTAATTCACTATCTGGAGCGAGCAAACTTTAAGTTTTTTTTTTTAACATTTATTTCAATTTTGATATCATTTTTTTTCCTAATATGCTAAAATGGATTTGTTGCCATATGGAAACAATATGCAAATATGTTAAATTCTTAGTGCATGAGATTTAATAGTTCCATTGACTTACATAGCATGAAACTATCTTGAGACAATGTTTAAAATGTTTTCTCATACTGTATATATTTTAATATATCTATTATTTTATTTATTTATTTTATAATTTTAGTAACAAAAACATTCAAAACTTTTTTTTTTTTTTTACCATCTCTTATTTGCATTACATACTATAGAGGGTTAAAAGAAAGCTCTGCAGAGATAATCCTTCCTGCAAAGGCTGTGACACCTGCTGTGTACAGACTTCTGTCCTCCTGTAGCTGAGAGAGCAAACAGCCTGGAGTTATAGCTGTCATCAAGCAGGTTCCACTAATACTTGTTGATGCTGAAGCTCAGTTACAGTTGGTCCTGCAGGGAAGAATTAGAATTAGAAATCAGTTGCATGTTCAAGTCATGGCTTCATGGGAAGGTTTGACCTTCCCCTTCCCTGCATTTCATATTGTACTTTCTACTCCACTACATTTAAATTTCAGATCAATATAACAAGAAAATGAGGAAGACTAGATCATGACCTAGAAACAAAGGATAATGATAAGGGAGAAAATTTATAAATTGGAAAAAACTGATGCACCATCTAAGAATGCATAGACGGAAATGAATGAATAGGACACACAGAAACTTGAATGGCAACTTGGTGACAATAGTTGTAGAGAACACCGGGAATAGATAGATAAAGGAATGTGTCTCCTAACATATCAGTGTTCCCCTTCATTTTCTTTTTTTTGGTATTTTTGTTCTCCTGTTTGTAAAATGTAAGATAAGAAAAAAAATTAACTTTTTCATTTGATATTTAGGTATATTTTCTAGACAATTATTCAGTAAGATTTACTTCACTTATAATGTATTTGATTTAGATGAAAAAAAGCATTTTCTTTGTTTAACTCTTAGCTTGAATGGTTTTGTCAGTATAGGTGTTGCAGTCAGATTCTGTTTTGGCTAAAATAATGCCGTACCAGCATCTTCTGTCCATCAGCCCAAAGATAATTGAACTGGTCTCTGTCGATGCTCGTGAATTATCCGCAAGATAAGTTAGAATAATAAAAAGCTCCTATTGACCCAGCAGCTATCAGATTTCTAGTTTGGGATTCTTGGTTTCGATTCTGACTAATAATGATGACTAGTAATGATTAAAGGGACCTCAGGATCCAATCCGTGGTGTCAGGACTGTTTTAAAAAGCCACAGTACAGAGTCCCAACGCCCAACGGCCCAGCCCCAACTCTCACAATTGCCACGGGAATTGTCTGGTTCATTTATCAATGTTACTGTCTCTCCGCAGGCTGCCAGGATGCGATGGAATTTCCACGGTAAAGTCATATCCTACAAACTCGTAATGACTAGAAATATTCAGCTTTTTTGAAGAACCAACCCTGTTTTACCCCAGATCTTATTTTTCACTACTGTCATAAAAACATTTTTTAAACATTACATCCATATTTTTCTTTAGCATTTAACTCTCAATAGCACGTTCATGTAAAGTAGCACAATCAAGGACATTTTGTCCTACATATTTCAAATGATTGCTTATGTTTCTATTAACCAACAAATCAAGTCATGTGTTTTACCTCATCATAGGATCACTGCAGATGTCTTTGAAAACTTTCAAAGTTAAAAAAAAAAAAAAAAAAATCTAATACTTCTATGTCTGGTTAGTACAAAACATTATTTCAACCCTTATGTACTGGCTAAAACATTAGAGCAGGGTATTTTTTTTAATTTTATTATTCCATCAAAGCTCTGAAAGTGCTGATCTTTTAATCTTTGTTCTCCTGGCTGTAGTTTTGTCTTCAATCCAAAGGAAGGGATTGATAATCCAGCTCTCGTGATCACAGATGATCCTGGTGAGGTTTTAGAGTCTTGTCTATATATATTTAACCTCAGATTTTTCTTTGTGTTGTTGAAGCTCTTATATAATCGTGTGCAGAACCTGATCCCAGCCCAGTGCCCAGAGTCTACCAGCTGAAGCGTCTGGAAGGACAGGACTTTGGTTTCTCTCTGCAGGAATTAAGAGCCGGTCCAGGCTTTGAGGTCACAGATGTGAAGCCATGGAGTCCAGCAGAGCACAGCGGCCTCCGAGAGGGAGACCGAGTGCTGGAGGTCAATGACCAGTATGTGCACAACATGGACTTCTACAGGGTGAGTGTTGGTTGTTCCGCAGAGCTCCAGGATCCACCAGCGTGATTCGGTGTCGTCAACACATGTACCACACACTTTCCCATCAAGTTTACTGACCAAATTCCCTACTTGTCTGTATTAAACTTGCCTCTATCTACGCTGTAGTTCTCTCTGTAAAGCACTTTGGCAGTTTTTGACCAAAATCATTTTTTAATGTGCTATATAAAAAAGTACTATTTACTTATAAAATTTCACTCCTATCCACAATAAACAGTTGGTTCACATTTTTCATTAAACAACAAAATAACATTTCAATGTTTCATGCAATATATATATATATATAGAATATATATATATATATATAGTTTCATGCAATATATATGTTAACTGTAATATATATATATATATATATATATATATGTAATATATATATATATATAGTACAGTTAACAGTGAAACCTCTAATCTTAGAATCACCCTGGAGGTCATGTGGATATTTAAGAAAGAGAGTGTTCCTGATGAAAATGAAGTAGAAAAGTGGCTACATTGACATTCATTTATTGATCATTTTACTGTATTTATTATCTCTATTTATTTACTTATTAGGTGGTCAGGAAGGTCCAGTCTTGTGGTTTATATCTGTTTCTCCTCGTGCTGCGGCCAGATGAGTTTGAACAGGTACAGTGTACAGTTCATTGTTCTTATTGTGCAGTGTTCATGTCATATGAATGTCAAACTAAAACATCTTACAGAACCAACCTGGGCATATGCTACTGTTATATGTGTTAATTAGTTAATAAGTTTAGGATCAGATTCTATTCTGTGAAGAGATAGTACTGGGATTTTCTGAGGGTCTTCATGTTTTTGTAGAGGCTGCAGTGTGTGTGTAGCGAGTGACCCTTCTCTTAAACAACAAAAGACACAGCTTAAAAAGTTTGTTGTTTTAATGTTGAGTATGTCCACAGTAGACTGTGTTGACAATCATTACTATGCATGCAGGAATGCAGGGCGTTTTTTGTTTTCCCAAGGCAAGGGGGCATTTGTTGCGGGCCCCTTCCGCTGTAATGCACTGTGAGAAACCTTGTGTAGTATGGCCAAGCATGCTGCAAATAATTTGAGCTTATTATTTATTGCATGATACTATAAAAATCATGAGTACATACATACTGTATGTTTGTCAATAGTTTCATTCATGTGTGAATAAAGGTCCCATCTCATAGAGCTGATTACAGCTAATTAGAGTTAATCACAGCTAATCACAGGTGATCACAGCTGATCAAATCTTTTTCACGCTTGTCTCAATACCATGTCACACATTGACACCATCACTCAACCATGTAAGTCAAACCTTTTACATTTTTGCATTGCTTTGAGATGAAGGCATTTAATTATGATGTTTAGGCTTTCAGATCTAAACCAAACAAAATTCAGATAATTGTGAATTGGAAACATGGTGAAAAATTAAAAGATCTGCTAAATAAAACAGATTATTCCAATTTAATCAGAAGGTTTCTTCAATATATTTTTTTTGTTTGTTTGCAGATTTGTCACCATCTATGTACTGTTCAGAATTGCAATTAAATATGCATGTAGAGCAGATGTAGCTGGGATTTTTCCACTATTTCTGTAGTATATTTACTGAAACACGTGGTTTGACACTTGAAGTGTTTCTGTCATTGGTTGTACTATATTTTGCTTTTCTGTTTGTTTTTTTAAACTTGTGCAGGCGGTCTGTTCAGGTCTGGACCTGCAGACGCTGGCTGCAGCCACCAAAGGGGGGCACTGCTCCAGACCCAGACTGTGTCACATCAGCAGGGATCCGGATCAGGGTCTAGGCATCAACATCATCTCAGTGGAAGGTCAATGGTTCTCGTTAACAGCTTCTCAGAGATGCTTTTTCTTATTAAACAAAAGGCTCAATGCTCCATTGTTCACAGCATTCCTCATTGAATTGGCTTGAAAGATTCACACTGTAGTTTATCACGAGCTGCAATTTTGTGGTTTATGTTGCTTTAAAAGAAAAATCTATGGCTTGAAAATAATTCTTAAGAGGAATTTATAAAATTACTGATTTATATTTGAGAATTTAAAAGATTTTATAAAATTTCAGCCAAAAAAAGCACATTACAAATCTAATATTGAAAAGTCGTCAGAATTTTTAGTGAGGGAAAGGACGAGCTGATGCATTCAAATTGTTTGGCTTAGAGTACTTGTTTATTTTAATTGAGTCCTTTAAATGTTGTTTTCAGGGTTTTAAATTTAGTCTGTCTTCAGATTCTAAATATTTAGTATAAAGCCCAAACAAGAGAAAATTTTAATTCAAATGACCTAAAATTGAGGGGGAGGAAACTATTGAGATTCTTTTGGGGATAATAAAAGCCACCAAATCAAAGCCTTAAACCATTGCAAAATAGAAAAAAGAAAAAACAAAAAAATGAAGTGGGAAAAATTCCTCTCAGCAACATTTTTTTGGTTTCTAGATGTATTGGTTTTGAGGTAATATGTATGATTTAGAAAAAAGAAAAATATATTCATAAATGTAGAATGTCTTCACTCAGTTTATCTTCTTACAAAGGTATAACCATTTTCTATGAGGACGCTGATAGTGATGCTGATGATAACGCTATCATCTGCATGTCCAGGTCAGAAAGGACAGTTCATAGTGAGCACATCGACTGATGGTCCAGCAGAGAAAGCCGGAGTCCACAGCGGGGACAGACTGATTTGGATCAACGGTGTCATGGCGTCCACGCTCACACACTCCTCCCTCAACAAAACTGTACGAATCCTCACATCCATTGTGTTTTTATTACTGGTGTAGCTTGGTGATTGATGACTCCCCTGACTCCTGAGTGTGTCTGCTCCTCAGCTGAAGAAGAGTGTGGACCCTGTGACGGTGCTGGTTATCGATAGCGAGAGCCACTGCTGCTACGTCAGGAGGAAGATGCCCGTCCTGCCTGTGGTGGCAAAATGCTGTGGCCTGCCTCACACGGCCAAGACCATGCATCTGGTGAAAGGACACGACGGCTACGGCTTCCTGCTGAGGCAGGAGAAACTGGCGGTGTCACAGCGGATCGGTGAGAGACACTCTGATATGATCACATCTGTCCCCGTCACCAAGTATAGAGTCAAAGGTCAACCTGATATAAGAAACTGGAACAGCTTTATTTCACTCCCACACTAAGAGATTTTTTTTTGCATTGCAATTCATGCTACAATCAATACATCCACATGCTTTTTATTATTTACTCTTGAGATATTATTTTTCTTTACACATATACAGTGGGGCAAAACAAAATAGTCAACCAATTGTGAAAGTTCTCCAATGTAAAAAGATGAGAGAGGCCTGCAATTTTCATCACAGTTAGCAGGTCATTCACTAGGTCCCCCTTTGGGATTCTGGTATTTTTGCTGGTGTCTTGTGATCATTTTGACCCCACAGATGAGGTTTTGCGTGGAGCCCACAGATAGCGGGAGATTATCATTGGCCTTATATGCCTTCCATTTTCTAATAATTGCTAACACAGTGGAGTGTTTCAATTCACTAACAATCATACAAAGTGTATTTAACATACAAAGGAATCGAAATTGCGTTTCTCACTATCCTATGCATTTTACATGTACAACAACATCAAAGTGCAGGTGCACAAGATGAGACAATCCTAAACTACAATGGTAAAGTGCAGTAGCTTTTGCCTAGTGTTGCTAAACTAGAAACAAACAAACAGGTATGACAGGACAAGACATGAGTACCCCAAGACAAGACATAAGTAGTAGGGTATGGAAAGACAAATTCGACAAGACAAAACTCTCTGAGTTGTGTCTAATTGTCTGCTGGTTTCCAGTCCACGTCCTGCGGGAGGTAGATGTGGGGAGTCCAGCTGAGCTGTCAGGGATGGAGGACGGAGACCTCCTGCTGGGGGTCAATGGGGAACCTGTGGAGTCCATGGAGCATGATGACATTGTGAAAATGATCAGAAAATCCGGCGATAAAGTCAGCCTCATCTCTATATCTATGCCGGGAAGAGACTTTTACAGAGAGGTCTGTGGGTGGATATGATCGTTGGGATGCACTGATCACACAAAGTGTAACAAACCTTCACCTACACTGTGTTTATTCTGCAGTTAGGAATTTCCCCCTTGTTGTTCCATGAAGACTTTACAGCCCAGGATGAGAGGGAGCCAGCTGTGTCTCGCTGCAATAAGAATCAGAGCGGAGCTCCACTTACACATGGAGGTGAACACCTGTCCCATCCCAAACTGTGTGAGATTAACTACACTAAAGCACAGGTTGGTTGAGTCACACTCATTGTACATGGTTCCTACATATTTTCCATATCAGAATCTAAATTCCAAACTTTTCCAGATTTCAAATTTCCTGATTATCTGTAGATTTTTCAGATCATATTGACATCCAGGTACAAATAACTGGAAACATGGGCTAAACATACTGAAAAAATTACTGTTTCTCTCATAATTTTAGTCTTATAGTAAGTAAGCAGAAGAAGAATACACCGTTATTCATTAACAAATATTGAAAGTCAGACACTGCCTTAGGCTCCGAGTAGAAGTGAGTGGAATCATTACATAAAGAACAGGAAAAGAAAATGTTAAACCCTTTGAGCCTCTAGAAAGTTTTTAATTCTAGTGGAGTTAGTGTTGTCAAATGTACGTCCTACTCAATTTATTTGCATCAGACTCTGTAAATTCAAACAGGACCCCATCAGATATCAAAGGGGATTTTTAAAATATAATAAAAGATATTACAACATTTTCACTTTTGTGTTTTCCAGCTGCCAGAGAGAAGTCAAGTTTTCTTGTGATGGAATTCTGTTGAAAAACTGAACAAACTGAGGCATCCGCAGACAGCGAGGAGATAGGACGTCGCTACAGAGTCGCACATTCAAAAGCAAATGAGATTATACATATTTAATGTTTTTTTGTAAAATTATTAGACATGATTTTTTGCATATAAATGTTTGTAGAGCTGCATGTGTGTTCTGCATGCGAGAGCTTTCACATTGTGTCAGCCACAACCTATCGCTAGTGGCTGCTTGTCACATGTTCATTGTATAAAGATGCAAAGTTGAGTGTGTTTACCTCAGAATTTTAAATGTATCTCTATTATAATATTTGCCCACAAGATAATAAACTGATAAAGATAACATGAGCACAGGATAATGTCTTCAGATTCAAAGATCCTCTTCACACGTGTTATACAATGTGCTGCTTGGAACATTGTCATATATACATTTTTTCCTACAAAAGAGTATTACAATCTCATTGATAAAATGTGCCAAGTTGCACTTTTATCATACATCATGATTTCCTGCTCATTGGTGCCCCTCAAACGGGCTGAGCGCACCCCTGCTTCACATTATAATAGAGTATCAGACAACAGCATTCTTTAAATGTCACATTTAATCTTTTCACCATTACTTTCCAGATGGAACGTTTTGTGTAGATCTGGATACCTAATTATTAACTTTGATTAACAGTGCTTGAGAACAGAGTTTAATAGATACATCTATGTACTGTATATACTGCAATTTTTATTCAAATTACAATGTATCTGATTAAAACATCAAATATACAAACATTGTTTAGGACAGCAAATTATATGAATCCAAATAGTCCAGTAGTTTCTGAGTTGGTTAGTCTCTCACAAAAGTTTGTCAGTTATTACTCTACAATTTCCAAAATGAGCATCATTTGATTCAAGTACTTCATTCCAACACAAAGTAAAACATATAGGAAACAACTTTATCTACACAAAGAGTTCATAGAGGCGATGGGGAGGGAGGGTGACAGCTTGTACCGCTGCTGGCTGCGCTCATTCCTGAGAAGAGTCCCATTCGGTTTCTAATAGACACCTGCAGCATGTCTCACTTCATTTCATCTTAGTCTAAAGTCCTTATTGAATGGGTAAAAGATGACCTGTATTAATAAATATCACACTTTAGTTATTTTTGATAATGGGTTGGAGTGGATTAACCCACACAAGTATAAAAGGTCAGAGGGCTAAGCATGTACTCATAGAAATGGAGTCACATACAGTAATTGCTTGATTCAGCTCAACACACTGAAACTTGTTTTATAGTCCAGTGCAAATGTGTTTAGGTTTACTTAAAAAATATATTTTAAGAAATATGCCCATTTACTTTCTTGTAGGGAATTTGGAGAGCAGGCTGTAATTGCTATGGTTACATGCATGCAACGTGGCTGGAGGGCTGCACAGAGGTAGAATTGGTGGCCAAATGGGGTTTCAAAACCTAGAAGTTAGATTAATCTTTTAAACAATAATTGACAAACACAAACAAGTGTATTGAAGAAAATATCTGTTGGGTACACCTGAACATTTTGTCGATTTCATTTTGTTGTAAGAAAAAGCTACTTTTCTTTAATTAAAAAAGGAGAAAAATCAGGAAATCAACTTTTGATAAGATTCATTTTTTGCAGTGCACACAATATTTACTATGCCAATATTTCTACATAAAATTATTGCCATTTATTCATTTATAACTTTAGCTATTATTGTTATATAAAGGATTTTGAAAGAATGTGGATTCATTGGATAAGATGCTGCTGGACTCCATCTCTAGAATAAATGCAGAAAACCCTCAAACACACATCTAATTCTCTGCAGCGTGATAGTTTAACATGAGTCAACACAACAGGAGATTTTTTCTTTTTAAATTCAACAACATCTGAAATATCCAGCAGAGCTTTGAACACAGCTGCTGTGGGCCAAGTGTGACGGTCCCTCCCCATCAGGTCCTATCAAAGAGTGAAAATCCACTAACAGTCAGGTAACTTGGCTATTGGTAGGGTGTCGAAATCCAAAAATTTGATGATTCGAACTTCCAGGTGAATGCGTTGCACTCGGCAAGCAGCAGGAAAGGTCTGCGGGGGGGGGGGATCAATGGAGATTTTTTTTTTCATTTCATTTCAGTATAAAAGCTTGAATGGACATTCAAGTGTTTTTCGATTCATCCCCACATGAAGTCATGAACGTGTGGAGGTAAACAAAGCCAAGTTATTGAGCTCAAGAGGTAGAGACCAACACGGTGAATCCTTTATATACATATTCACACAGTGTCGCTGTGATGAAATAATTAACAATAACAAAAAAGGCTTCTCTTAGATATATCTACATCTCTGCTGTACACACAACATACAGTTAACATGACTGTGTATTCTGTGACTCATTACAGGACCATTTGTCCTCTACGTATTCTAGTTGCAGGGTAAAAATCAAGAAAATATATACATTTGTATGCAAGTTTTAAAAATAAAATTAACTTCACAGCCTTAGAAATGTGCAGGCTAATACAATTTCTATACAGTGGTATTGTTTTCTTTAGGTTGGTGTGTAGATCTGCTTCTCTATTTAACATATATACATAATCATACGTCGAGGTGTGAGAAGAAAGCATGCCATAGGACACAAGAACAGGAATAGAAAACAATTCTAAAAATATATTAAATAATTTACTTCAAAGCTTTTTTTTTCTGAATGTGTACATGTGAAGAGGAGCGGGGGCTGACTTTAGACCATGCCGTCGTATGCTACGTGTTTCCTTTCTACGCTGAGCTCCTTCAATGCAATCCATGGATAAAAAGTTGGTCAAGAGTACATGGTGATGTATTCAAGTACACAGAACAGAGAATGATATTGCTGGTTTCACTGGTTTCTACCTCAGTAGGTTTCCATTTCATTTTGTTCATATGTGATGACGTCTAGTCCATAAATGTGAAGAACAGAAACTCTTCCTGTGCAATCTGGGTCTTACTCTCAGTGTTGTTCCAGTGATAAAAATGTGTGGCTCACAACTTTAAGATCAGAGAACACGTCGGAGCTGCAACTAACTATTATGTTATTAATTAATCAGCTGATTCATTTCTTGAATATTTGTTTATGATGTAAAAGTCAGAATGGTAAAACAATTCGTGTCATGTCTTGTTTTATCCCATAGATATTCAGTTTACTGTCATAAAGGACTAAAGAAATATATTCACCTTTAAACGGGTGGAATTAAATCATTTGGATTTTTTTTCTTAAGAAAATATTAAAAATAATGAATCAATCGTAAAAACAGTTTTGCAGTTCAGTCAACAACTAGATAAGCAGCTCCAGATCTGACACACTGGTTAAAAGAAACAAATCATCATCTTATGAACTACGGCCACTCCAGGCCAAGGTTATTATCATTATTATTAATATTAATGTAAACTAGCCAAAACTAGAATTGAAGCAACACTTTTGTTAACTAAAAAAAATAAAAACTAGGTTTTAAAAAATGAGAACTAACTGGCACTGTATTGTGTATTTATTTACAAAACTAACATAAATTATCGAGAATATCCTTCTTTTTCCCCCCCATCTGTTTCAGAACTTTTTCCTGACCTTTTTGAATTTCCTCCCTGACAAATACCCCATATTACAGAAACTAAAACAATAAACTAAATTCAAACATTTTTAACTCAAAACAAAAACTGATAAATAACACAAAACTATTGATGTTGCATGGCGGCATAGTGACTGAGAATAAGACCCAGGCTGCTCCTCCAACAGCTGTTTTTACAAGTGGTCTGTACAAGGCATGGAGCATGAAGCGGACATATTTCTCTTCCTCAACTCAAACTTTCTCTATTTAAAGGTCTTTCTCTCCATTTTCTTTGGGGTGAATTTGCTCAGTTTGGCTGGGAGTGAAATTAGGAGGCACACAAGTCCACAGCTGCACACATTCCTTCATGAATACAACTGAGTGTGTCTGAAATACACTGATTTCTCTGGATATTGACAGGAAGTGTAGTGGCTGGTCAGATGTGGGTAGGATGAGGATCATAATCATTATCGCCCCCAGTTGCTTCTTTTCTCTGTAATACAGTAAATGACTTTTCTGAACTGTTGTCTGGTTTTAAAAGCAGGAATAAAACACACATCTCCCTTTTCTGAACTGACTTCATGTTCACACAAAGGTTCAGTTGTTCTTCATCTAGCATGTGAATATTTTATACCTTCACCTTTGACACCAAATTATCTCAATGACAAATCACTACTTGTATAATCGTGTAATAACCCTACCAAGCAGATTTTATTTAAATCTTATCTACTGTGAACACTGTGAGTAGTCCAAACACAAATAAAACCTTTTATAAACTGCTGCACCTCTGCTGTTGGCGTGTTCGCGGTCACCTGACCACAACCACTGACTGACATTACTAATATTTTGGGGGCCTCACGTATAAATGTTTGCATACATTCATCACTGAAATGTGCAAAGTAGCAGATACATGCATACATTTATTTGTGTATGTGTGAAACTTCACACACATCGAAACATTCATGACATTCCTCCACCTCCGCTTAATTGAGTCACATCATGTTTGACACCAACTATAAATAACACTGCAATGCAGTCAAGTCCTCTAATATAGGTTAGTGCTATGTTGTGGGCAGAAGGGGAAATGGCAGCTAAAGTGGGGATGTGCATCCTGCATGCTAAATGCTGCTATATTCGTCTCTTCATGCAGACTTCTAATGAAATCATGCATGAAATCTATAAACTATTAATCATTCAAACCTTGTTGCTTTTTTTTTCCTCCTTTTCTTTCCAAACTGAATAAATCCATTCGTTTTGACTAGGGAGCAGAAGGCAGCCTGATATATTCATGTATAATAATTATTATAGGTCTGCATCACTCCATTTAAATCTGGCCTGACATGGCTGTGCAGAGAAAACATTTACCTCTTTTGCACACAAACCGAATGCTTGGCATCATTTATACATGAGGCTCCAGATCTTTGGCAAATTAATGGTAAATAGCAGTAAAAAAGGTGTTTAGAGGGAGGATAAGAATAACTCATATTTATTAATGTTACATATCTATGTGCACGAGAGCATGTTTTTAAAGTATATGGATTCTTCAATTGCAAAAAACAAGCCTTCCAGTAATATTACAATCGATTGTCTGAATAAGAAGCAAAGTTGGATTTAACGCTGATTTGGCAGTTTACAAGTGCAGAGGTGAAGGTGGCCTAATGACGAGAGCAGCCTAATTATACGGGAGATTAATTAGATTGTGATTAAGGATTTTAAAAATAGAAATCTGCTTTTCTTTTTAATTAATATATATCAAAAACAAATGTTCTTCAGTACGATGCAGTAACTGTTAAATCTCATCTATCTAGTTTGTTTTAAAACATTTTGATTTGGTCTACAGAGCATTACATACGATTGCATACCAAACCCCCCGGATTCACCCCGTAAAGCAGTTAATTAGTGGATTTCTCTTCATTTGTTTCATATTTCAGCACACACAGCAGACCTGTGAGTCCTGCTCTCCAGTGAAATGCTACGCAGATGATAGAAGACGTCAAGACGCTTTCTTGTTCCCAGTTTAGCAGCTCGTCAGTTGGGAAAGGTGAGGACACGCGCCGACAGCGGTTATTCCCACACCAGCGGAGATGGAGGCATCTCGGAGGGCTGGGCCACCGTGGAGCTGCGAAAAAAAGGCCAAGAAGTGGCTTTAATTAGGTAGAATATATGTGGATTAGCTAAAGGTGTCGTGGCTACAGAGAGGTTCTAAATGTGTTTGAGTCAAACTACTTTGTGTATAAAGTATTCAAATATTAAAGTCAAAGTACTTGTTTCACTCTACCACTACTGTATGTAAAATCATTAGATTATGCTGGAGGTTGAGCTAGTTTCAAATACATATATAATGTTAGTTGAGTTCAGTGGTTCCCAAACTAGGGGTCGGGCACTCCAAAGGATCATCTTAAATGTGATGGGTCATGAGAAGATTAATGGGAGAGGAAAGGGGGCAAAAAAAATCCTGATTCACTCATCTGTTTTCGATTTTTTGACTTTTTTCTATGATGTTTGATTTTTCGTGCAATATTAAAATATTATAGAACATTAAAGGGATGCTCTTAGCATCTCAAACAGGTGAAATACGACCACTCTACACTCTGTTGTTTGAAAATGTCAAATAATAAAGAGGTTGAAAACACTGGTTTCATCTTTATATTTTGAAAAATCTTGTTATATAGTCCACTGAATTAAATCTGCATCTTAAAGTAACTAAAGCTTCACATATAAAGAAGCATAAAATTGAAATATTCATAAAGTACAATTCCCATAAAATTATCCCTAAGTACATTCCTTTTTTTTTACTGGTGTGTGTAACCGTTAGCTGTAGTTAAGCACTTTTAACAGCATCTACCTGATGAAGCTTTTGAAAGCAGCAGATTGAGGGTTAATGCAGAGCGGCACTCGACTCCCCTTCTGCTGCTCCAAAATGAACTGATGGATGATCTCTGTGGAGGGAAAAACGGACAGATTAGTAAACAGGTCTATCTTATTCTACTCAAAACTAATCTTAACACTTGTTAATGTATTTTTCATATTTACATGAGACCAGAATCTCTGCTTGTGTGTCTTTATTACTGATTTTATTACTGATGTCTTCAAAGTCATTTCAAGCCTAACCAAATAAAAAGAAAGCAGTCATCCAACACGACTGTGATTTGAGATGTAACTTATCAATCGCTGGTTCCATCACCACTGACCCGAGCTAACAAGCTTTCAAACTTCCCTTCCAATTATGGCTGTTTTGTCCATATACACACGTAATGCAAAACAGAGCACAGATTGTTCAATCTGCTCTCTTCCACTGAACCCAAAAGCAAAGGATGAAAGGCCCTCAATTCCACTGTGGGGCATCTGTAAGCAGATTCCACCACCTTGGGTTGGGCTGTAAACATACCTTAGATAAGCCCAGTGCTAACTGCCAACAAGCTGGCCGTGTTGACATTGCCTGTAAATCACCCGCTGGCTTTGCAGCTAGAGTGAGGACGAGTGCGGTTTTGAGTGACACCAACTTCAGAAGTGCCGGGGTGGGTGTTGTGAGGGAGTGTCTAACACAAGTGAAAAGTCCCATAATGGCACCATAGGCCTGAAAACTAGCAGTTTCCGGTGCACTCCACTCATAAAGCAGAAAAACCAACAGATGCTGGCCTGCAAGTTTATCCCCCCAACTTATATGGCATGCTGAAATGGTACCCAGATATAACTGAATTGTAGAAAAAAAGCCAAAAAGTGTATTTCACTGAAACAATGCTTCTGGTCTCACACTACTCCTCAAACACTCACCACTTCCAACTTTATAAGTAAGAGGATGAAGCTCTTGCACTCAGCTTTCGATCACTTTGGGAGGCAGTCCAGTTTAGCCTAAATTTAACCTCTTATGGGCCAGGCTCCCTAGTCTGAGACAAGAGGTCCCTACACACAGCATCCACCCCTAACAGAGCATCCTTTTTCTGGTAATGAGAAATAACAGCTGACTCTGCTTCTTTTTTTTCCTTTCAACGCGAACAGATCTACAACAGCCTAGTTGAATCACAGCTACAGCTGGTTCACTACTTGGGGACGGAGCTTCCATTCCCCAAACACAGGGTTTCCTCCTGACATGAGATGTGTTCCTCCGTTCAGCGCTCATTTGGCAGACTTAAATCTCCAAGCTAGCTTGTGAAGCAAAGGACAGCCCTTGCCTCCTTGACAGTTCATATATGCCACAATCGTGGAGTGGTCAGTGAATATGGAGCTAGGTGGGGGCCACGGGATTTACTTTGGAGGCAAACACAGGTCAAATGCCTTACCCTCCAAGGAAGCTTCCATGAACTCTGCTCTTTTAGTCTCATTCAGTCCAGACAGTGAGAGTCAGAGCATTTTCTCCTGCCAGGGCCAGGCCCGTGACGAGTCCACAGAAGAGTGCAGGAGGAGGTCATTCAGGTTCAGGGCCCTGTATCTAACTGGCCACCCAACTCCACCGAAACTTCTGCTTGTTAAGCTGACAACAGCATGACAGTGTTCAGCCAATTGCTCTGTGGCTGGGGGACATTCCGTTTAGCAGCGGCTTGTTTGCAAACCTCATCAAGGTTTATATCCACCGCACCCCCCTTGAATGAGCTGGGGGGTTTGAAATGAATGGAGAAGGTGGAGTCCTTCTCACATTGATCCATGTCATCTAAATCGCGGACGTCAGAACCGGCGGACGTCAGAACCGGTCACACCGTCTGGATCATAGTGCTCCTACTGCTATTGACACTAAGACAGTGAGCTACATCGTGACTATATAAATCCTATTGTGTGGAGAATTACTTGCTGTTACGCATTATAGCTAATGTTATTATCTAGTCAAGTTCGAGTGAACATAGCCTGAAGCTAACACAGCATACCAGGTACATTAACACCTGGTGACCTGTGGGAAAGCTCGCCACAACACAGTCAAAATCCCACCTAATTATGATTAGTACAGTCCTGTGCCGTGCTAGGCAACATTTTTCTTGATGGGATGCCTGATGGCTGTTAAGCTAGCAACCAACTTGACAACCGGCTGTACTGAGGGAGCTCTCATAATTTCCGTGAGGAATAAAGAGAGTGGCTCAGAGGGGGCAGTTGAGCAAGGTTTATAGAGGGGGTGGGGCTGTCACCACATGTCCACCTGTCTGTCAGAGACAGATGTTGTGTCATTGAGGTATGTGGGCGCGAGCGTGGCCTCCCAACAAAGGGATCAGGGCAACCAGCCGAAGTGGAGACAGGACGCAGCCGAGTGCAATTTTGTCAAAAAAAAGGCAATTTATTAATAGTTGCACACTTTGGGGAAAAAAAAAACAGTAAATGCTCACACACCAACACAGCAGGTTGGACGAAGTCCTTCTAAATGTCAAATGGCAGCCCTTTTTAAGCATCCCCCTGACTAGGCTCAATTGGATCAAACCATTAGTGGGGGAAAACCAATATCCCAATAATTCCTTGCACAGTTACAATCAAACAAAATTCAACCAAATAGTGAAAAATATAATAAAAATATCAAACACACCTCATAAAAACCATCACACGCAAAGTTTACACCACACATACATATTTACAATAAACAAGAAATCAAAAACACCCCTGTGCAACATGAAGTCACCCCCTAGCAGGTGACGTGGCACTTCGTGATCCCGGTGTCTGCATCCCGCTCCCTACCGTGTCACCAAGCACTTCACCACATACATTTGAAAAAAAACTTAAATTAATTCAACCGGTGCATGTGGTGAGTGTGCGTGTGTTTGTAAATCAGCAAAAATGAAATAAAAACAACTTAGTTTTTGAGAGAATCTTGAGCTTGAAGAAACATGACTTGACATCACCATTTTTGACATGGTCATCGAAACAGCTAGTCAACCTCAGAACCCTCATCATTATCACCTGTGCCTGTATCAACCTTTATTGATACAAAACCAAACACACGCAAGTTAATCTCACCTTTGACCTGTCTCACAGAGCTCAGGTTCTTCTCAAAGCCGTCATCAAACTTGGGATTGGTGATCGGCTCGAAGTCACTCGTGTAAACCCGGCCAGAGGATGTGGTGTAGCAGCATTTACACATACATGTGTGGTAGCGGAGTCGACCCTCGTCCAGGTACGGGTGAGCCAGTGCGTCCTTTGCTGAGATCCGCTTTGACTGGGGACCAGACAGGCTCGTTATTATAGCAATCTAAACAAAAGGAAACACTTCAGATAATTGAGGGGCAAATCTGTGTCTTTCACTCAATCATATAAAAACAAGACGTAAAACCTTAATATCCTAATAGATTAACAGCAGAGGTGTTGAAAGTCTGCACAGTCGTTACTCAGGTAGAAGTGAAAATATAAGGGTTTAAAATACTTTTGGAGAAGTAAAAAGAAAATATCTTAATCTGATCAGATTACATTTTTTGCAGTGTGAATTACCTGAAGAGGTTTTTGGGTGAAGCTGCTGAAAGGGTAAGTTGGCTGACACAAAATTACTTACTTAATACTTAAGTAAGGTATCAAAGTATTTTAATTAATTTCTTGCCACCTCTGATTAATAGATCCATTCAGTCATTAATCATTAATATGCACATCAGGAATGAAATAATAAACTGTATTTCAAATCAAAATATGATCGCAGCCAAAGTAATCCAGGATTCAGTCTATATAATGTGTCATAACTATTCTTCAGTGGCTCACTGAAAGAGTTTATTTATTAACCACATGGCATGAAGTCAAACTATATATATATGTCAGAATGACTCACCGGATCAAACACCAGCATCCTGCAGAGGAGGTGAACAGCTTCATGGGTCGCTTGGCTAGACAGTGTGTAGAGAACAGGAAGTGATGGCTGCGGACAAAACACATGAAAACGTCATCCACCCATTTTCCGCATCCGCTTATACACATAGGTCCCTTTCACACTGTCTTAGTTTGGTCCGCTTTAAACTGACCAGAGCTCATTTCCTAGTTATTCTACTTTGTGTGGTGTGGGCCAAACATACCAACTCTGATCTACTTTAAAACAGGGGTCTCTGTTCATTAAATATGTATTTATATTTTAGAACTAGCAATTTTATTGAGGGGGAAATCACTCTGATGTGATGTTCATTTTCTCTGAGTGTCCCCACTTCAGCTGTAGGAATATGGCACTCAGTGTTGAGCCAAGCATCAAGAGCTTGTTATGATGTATTATTTTTATGTAGCCAACACCACCACCAACTTCACATCTCTCATCAGCATCGATCTACTCCTCTCGTGCCATTTCTTTTTCATTAGTACAGTAAGAGTAGGGCCTTACTGTACATTTTGGTATCCACATATTGATTGTTGTGCAAGTGGTGTGTACTTTCAGTAATTTTGCATTTTGACAATTGTAGCAATCTGATTTAATAAGTTAATTGGATTAGTGTTTAATAAGGGTACTGAAATAAATTTTTATTCTTTACCTATTTTTTGGAAAAGTGGACACATTGAAAACATAAACATTGCATATTATAGAAAATTGGTCACAACAAGTTAATGCACACTGCCTTGCTGCCTTACATGGTGGTGTACTGCAAGGCAACAGCTATGCAGAATTAATTTGGGGTCAGGAGTAAGGACCGCTGTGATGTAGAGTGTTGATGCTCAGAAGTTTTGGTGCAGTTGGTTATTGGACAAGTAAACTTAAAGCTTCAGATTTGTACTTATTTATGATTATGAATAAAAGAGTATTATACACTACTATTTTACACCATATTAGTATCGATATGTAAAATTTTAATATATGCTATATTTTTCACAATATTTATGTATACTACTTAGATACATGTTTTATTTAGATTTATATGGGTTAGAAGTTATAGTCAGTTTACCTGTTCCTGGGGTTATGTAGTTTGTACATCCATGGGGTTATATAGTAAAGCTGTTCCTGGGGTTATATAGTAAAGCTGTTCCTGGGGTTATATAGTTTACCTGTTTGTGAGGTCCTCTGAGAATATGTGCACGAGCGCCTTCACATGCTGTCCTCATGGCCTCCATAGAGGGAGTACCCAACAGGTCAGTGATTAAATCCAGCTGCAATAACACAGGCAGCAATTTTACTCACAGGTTCCTTATAATTGTAAGATATATCAAAGTAATTTACAAACGCATAGCTACTGATAAGCAAAAGCAGGAGCCCAAAACACTTGAGAAAATGTTGAATATAAGGATCAAATATTAGTTTCACAGAGTAAACATTAAGGTACAACCTACAAATAAGAAAAGGCCTAATGTAAGTTTTAAATAAAAAGGTAGATGGCATGTGAAACATATTGTGACCTACTGTAGACATTCCTAATGTACATAGTATATTTAGACTATTTAACTACAGATATTAAACAGTTGGACACAAACCTCTATCTTCAGCATCAATAAAGCTTTATTTGGTCTCAGTTACCTGCTGAATGGGACTCTGGGCCTGGAAGAGGATGCGTCGGCCCAGCAGCTCGGCGAAGATGCAACCCACAGACCAGATATCAATAGAATTGGAGTAGTGACGGCTGCCCATCAGGATCTCTGGGGCCCGGTAGTACTGCGTCACCACTTCCTGAGTCATGTGCCGTGATTCGTCCGTCTCCTCCACCCGCGCCAGCCCAAAATCACAGATCTGAGAGGAAAGTCATTCAGAGGTCACCGCACCTGTGTTCACATTTTTTTTTTTTTTAAATCAAGCAGGATGCTTGTGAAAACTCAAAGGCTGAGCACTTGTCTCTGAGTGTTACATCATGCAGCAGTGATTTGACACTGTTCCCCACACACAGTCTATACTTGTGTATAAACCCATGAGTATTTCCAGCTTGTTTAGGAGATCAGTCCAGAAGAATGACACACAGAGATCCTATAAAGATGATCCCCATCCCCCTTTAACTAGCACCCTCATATAGCCCCCATCTTTGTGATGTCTGTCATAATTGCGTAAAAGACATAATTCTATAGTTAGAAGCGTTTCACACATTTTTCCCCCCTTTGTGGGATTTGCAAATGTCAGATTCTTAATGGGAACATCTGAAGTGTCACTTTCACAGAAAACAGTGTCAGTGAGGACGCATGCTGCAACATGTTCAGATGTGACTGCATATCACAGGTTTGGTTTAAGGAGGATATTGAATTAATCAGCACATCATGTTGTTCGCCATTTAATGACCTCAACATTATTTTGCTTTTACTTGATAAAAAAACAGTGTCTAAAGTCTTCACATTAATAACCCAGGGGGAAGTATAGATACGTGGGTTTAAAATATAATATATATTTTATAGAAATTCAAGCTCAAGCTTCTTACTCAAATGAGTTCTGATTTCAAAACAAAAAATTATATTTATATGCACCTTTCTCAGCACTCAAAGACACTCACAAATATAAAACAGATAAAAGCTACAAACTGCATTTTTTTTCATTAATTCCATTTTCATACTATTTAGTAAGGGGGGGAAATGCCAACAAAAGCAAAAACTTTGCTAGTCCACCGGGGCCTATAGTCACTACCACCCTTACCAAAGAAAAGTTGATAATATATTAAAATGTTGATGGAGATTTTATACAGGTGAAAGCAGCACCATACTTTGGGGGGAAGAGTGGTCATGACCACAGGCTGCAATGAAAGAGGATAGTATATATACAAAACATTTCTACTTGGGTAAAGTAGTTGTACTTTGTTACTTGGCATTTCTGGTAAAAAAATATTTTATCAGTTTTTATTTACAGTGGGTAATTTTTTAAATAACTTTAGTCTAGATGGTGCAGTTGCATTCTTGGAAAAAACACCCCCCCCATAGAGCTGAAACTGAAAAAAATCTTTTAAGATAACCCAGTAATATACAAATTATTGAAGTGCTTGATGATTTACTTGTTTGATTGATAAAATGTTGTAAAATGTTGATCAGTTTTCCAAAGCTGAAGATTCAACCTAAAAATCATTTTTTTGTCCAGACAGTCCACAACCTAGACTAAAGTAACCACAAAATAATCTGAGAGAACCAGAGAATTGACATTTTATTTTATTTTTTTTTTAAAAGTACTTGTATCCATTAATAGATCATCAATATACTTGGCGATTAATGTGATAGTTGATAGCAACTAGTCGTATTAATTCATTGTTGCAGCTGTACTGCACACTAAAACAAACGTAAGGTGTGCAGGCAAAGAAAAAAAAATACAAATCTCCAGGGCTACTGCTGGATTCTGAGTTTCATCCTGACAAGTTCCATTAACCTGAGCCACAGAGTGTGTTCCACCCACCTTTAGCACACAGTTGCTGTTCACAAGCAGGTTTCCAGGTTTGATGTCTCGGTGAAGGATCCCAGCAGAGTGAAGGTACTTCAGTCCTTGTGGAGAAGACGTGATCAGACTAAATATTACAATCCTCCTCAAACCAGAATTAAGACGCAACTAATAAGAATACATGAGAATAAAAGACGCTACCTCGTAGAATCTGATAGAGAAAGACTTTGGCGTGGTCTGAGCTCAGCGGCTGCGGTGAGACGATGATCTTATGGAGGTCACTTTGCATCAGTTCAGTTACCACGTAGCTGATGGACATGATGTTAAGGCAAAATGGAAAAAAATGAAGACATGCAGAAGAGAAAGCTCTCTAAGAAGATAAAATAGGAAATGCTGAAATCAACCAGTAAGTCTGATCTTACTGGACTCATGTTCACTCATCTCTTTATTTTGGTTTCATTGTCTTCTTTCTTCTATGTGGGACAATGTCAAACTGTCATGTGGCATAACCATAAAAATTAACAGATAGTTTAACTCTCTTTGTGAGTTTTTTAAAAATATAAAACCCATGCTATCAACTAGTTTTATATTCTAGGTGGATTAACCATTTAAATATTTCCTTTATTCTTTTTCGGTTACAGGATTTGACATGTTTAAAAAAAAAAAAAAATCATGATTTTTGTAAAAACAAACTTTTTCCAATGAGAAGAAAGCAACATGAACACATTTGTAACTCACCCATGTACAGAAAAGATGGATTATTTTATACTATGTAGACTCAGACCTGAAATTGTGATTGTGTAGAAGCTGCAGCAACCACCACAGCTCATGTCCTGTTGTGAGTCAGGGTCACAGCTGGTTGGCAGCTGTACGTATTCATTAGAGCAGGGGTGGGCAACCCTGGTCCTAGAGAGCTGCAGTGGGTACGGGTTTTTGTTCCAACCATGCAATCACACACCTGATTCTACTAATCAACCATTACAGCTCTTGCTGAGGACTTGAATCAAGTGTGTTACTAGAATCAAGTGTGTTACTAGAATCAAGTGTGTTACTGCTCGGTTGGAACAAAAACCTGCACCCACTGCGGCTCTCTAGGACCAGGGTTGCCCACCCCTGCATTAGAGTAATCGAGAAGGCCGTAAAATCATCAGCTTTGTTTCATCTGAAAGACTCTCATTGTTCACACAGATACAAACTAAGGCTGAACACAATAAATCAAGTTTTCTTTCAAGCCTGTTGTTGCTGTTAAATTTTTACCTCGACTGTCAGTACCTACACATCTTTCCACAGGGAGACACAGGGGCTTCATTCACTGTATGAATAATGAAGCAAGCTTAATAAAGGTATTTAGAAAACACTATTTCAAGAGGCCCTAATGGCCAGAACCAGCAGAACGCCTCAGCTGTGAGGGAAAAAACACCACGCAAACTTCAATAATCACCATGACTGACTGGAAGATCTAAATAATAACTCAAGATTTCATTTCAGATACCTGAAAAAAGTGGCAGTAAAAATCAAGTCACATTGTTGTTTCTCTCCGTATTTGTATTACTTTGAGATTACTGTATTATAAAGCACAGGTGAATACTGAAGGAATTCGCGGAATCAAGACTTGAAATGCGGTCAGTTTTCACCAAATTGACTTTAAAAACACTGTTTAATTGAAGAAATGAATGCGTGTTTCTCAAGAAGGCGTTTTCCCCCAGTTGGTGTCATTTTATAGTAATGCCTCAACATTTAAAAAAAGAAAATAAAAGGTAATGAATACAGTACGAAGAAAACAAGAGTAAACCATTAATTTTATAGTGGTTAAGGAGGAAGACTTGGAATTTTTAATTTTAGGATAAAAAAAAAGGAGTAAGACACAGACAGAATAACACTTCGTTCAGGATACATCTCTTCAAAGTAGTCGATGTGTGGAGGTTGCAGTATGTCCAGAGCAGACAGAACCTAAGGGGAAAGTTAGAGTCACTTATTACCATGAATAATAAAGTGTGATCATGCTGTTGCACCTAGTATTAATAAACCTTAATATCTCCATCCAAGCATAATAGGATTTCTATATGTATCTCGTGCAGGTGAAGCTAGAAAATAAAATTACTCATTCACTTCTTTCAGATCCTTACACTTCATTTGTGAATAATGACAGATGGCTCTAAGAATGATTATAGTACTTAAGCTAATCAGTAAGGAAAGCTTCCAATCATGTGTTTAAAAACATAGAAACATATATATAATCTACAATTAAACTCACAAAAACTGAAGTCAACTCTTACATCAAATAAACCTTAAGGGCTGCTTTTTTTTCACCTGCAGAACCTCCAGTAGCAAAGGCATGTCCACTCTCTGAAAGATGCAGAGAAACTAGTCCACATATTTGTTACCTCTAGTCTGAATTACTGCAAATCCTGATTGTCACAGTTGCTCAAGCCTCTAAAGTTTCTGTTTTTATTTTCAGCTGATTTGATTTCTGAAAAGGAATATTTGCATGTCTCTTTTTTTCTAATTTATTAATGCCACAGTTTCTATGACATTATTTTCTTGTCCTTCTATTATAAAGTTTGCAGAACATTACTGTTAATGTGCTGCGCTGTTGTTGTTTGCATGTTTATTGTGTCCTATATTTTCTGAAAAAAAAAAAAAATCAAAAAAGGATTTTTGGTTGAATTTAGTTTTGGGACAATTTGATAAATATTTTACATTTTCTGATGTGACGATTATTATTGCCAAGAAATACCCAATACAAAAATTCTTTTCAAGCCAAAAAGTAATTTATCAAAGCAACGTTTAACAAGCAGAAATATAGAGATAAACAATTGAGATTTCCAGCATGCTGCTTAATCTAATTAGTGAATTGTTACCAACAAGCTGAAATAAAAGCAGTCTGCATTTATACTGTGGATCTTAGTTTGCCAAAAATGTTGGATTCCTGTAAGATGCTGAGACCAACCAGCCCCTTCCCACAGAAGGAAGAACTGACACTCACTGGTGTGTGTGTGTGTGTGTGTGTGTGTGTGTGTGTGTGTGTGTGTGTGTGTGTTTATTCTTTCGCAACTTCACTCAGTACTTTGATGTCAGGCATATTCAAACTATTTTCAGGGAATGCATATTAGACACAAAAAGCATTTTATATTGAGATAAAAGGATGGAGGGTAGATGCATCAGGTAGCAGGCAGGAGGTGATTTAAAACACACTAAGCTAGGACATGTGAGAAGAGGGTCATGTGACAAAACCAGACAGCTGAAGTCATCTACTACTCTGCAGTGCTCCTGTTAGCTAGGCCAGCCTTACGAAGGTATTCATAGCTTGCTAGTGACTTGCAGCCAGTGACAGTGGTCGAGTTAGGTGACCTTTCAACTTTTATCTTGAGAATGTAGTCAAACTATAGTTTAGTCGAATCACAATACAGTTTTCCTGCATTTACACCTGCAATAAACCTGTTTGTCAGATCAGTGCACTCACATTTTCATGTTTGAAGAAACAGAGCATCTTCAGCTCTCGAAACACCCTCTTGCAGGAAACAAGGTTTTGGAAGACATTGGGCATCTTTTTGAGGGCAACTCGCTTTCCATCTCTGGGGTCTGTCACTGACCTGAGGAAGAAGACAAAATTCAACACCTAAATATGCGAATACAGCACAGTACAGTACAGTTCAGCACAGTAGACCTATAAACAACATTCAGGACGTCCAGCATTGCACAGGATAAATCTTAACACTTGTGTTTAACCCCTGATCTACTTCATGGTTATTGCTCTAATGTAAGGATGATGAAATTATCATTTGGTAGTTTCCAAAAACAAGAGTGTGAAGATGCGATTGGCTGAAAGAACAGAAAAGAAAGTCTTCAGTTTCACTCCGTTTCATAGACTAAAGGAATTTTTAAATGAACAATAGTCAGTCATCTTATAAATGCATCGATAAGTTGATTTCTTTGTCAAATCTGTAAAATTGGCAATAAAGCAGAAGCTTCTTTAAATATAGTGCCGACCAGAGATGTATGCAGAATTTTTCCCGGAAAAAAATAATTCAGCATGATTAACCCTCTATTGCATAATGTTGACATATGGCACCAATGACAATAATTAAATTTAAACTATGTTTTTAACATATGTTTTTATAGTTATAGGTGTGAAAAGGGGGCTTTTATTTTGAAGGAGATACAATTTGAGGTCACATGGTTCTGTCCTTTTTGCTCATGGACAATTGACATGTGTGCATCAATTGCTCACAACTAAAGGTTGTCTTCTACTTGAAAGTTTAGAAAAGTTTTTACCAAATAAAAAATATAATTCACCATAGGCAGGTAAACTTTTTTTGTTTTTAAATATCTATTTTTTATACATTTAATTAAATTTTGATGTTATAAATATATTTTTCTTCCCCAATATGCTGACATTTTCCAAATGGCAACAATATACAAATATGGACAATTCCTAATGCATACAACCTAATAGAGTCCCATTGACTTGCATAGCATGAAACTTTCCTGACATTATTTTTACAACTTATTCTTATACTGTATTTTTAATATATCTATTACTTAGGCCATTTTAAATAATAAAACAATTTTTACCATGTCAAAAGTAAAATGGCATGCAATAGAGTTTTAAATGGATAAAAATCTACCATTACCAAATCCTTAGACAACATAGACAAAACTGATTAATTAATTGAAATAATACCTATGATGGTTCGACCTTACCGATGAGTTCAAGACCTTTAGTTGGAGCCTTGTTGGGCTCTACAGCAGGTGTTAGCTAGTCTACACACTACAGCAACCTTCAATAAACCTTCTCAAATAGGATCAGTAGGGAAACAGATGGCACTGGACTAAGATCCCAAGCTTCACCAACATAGTTCTTAAAACACAGTCATTAACTCAAACTGAGTAGAACAGTGTCAGCAATGTGCAAAGAAAACGCCGCTTTAAGAATGTCCAAGGTCTTTTCTCACCTTCACTGGACAGAAAATGGTTTGTTTCAACTTTAGAACCACAGATGTCCCTCCATCAATGATGCCAAAAGAAGTTTTTAGAATAACTGAATTAACAGGAATAAACATTCTAAAAAAAATAAAGGATTCTTATGCATACCGTATAAAAAAACATAAGGAAGGCTATGTCTCAATGCATTTCAGATTTGTCAATTAAGAAATTAATTTTTTCAAAAAACATGGAAATAAACTGTGGAAAATACAAACCCATCAGGATTTAACAAAGTATGCAAAGTGGCTGAGAAATGGAGCAGCTCAACTAAACCTAAAAAGGGACCTACTCTATAAAACTTAAAGAATATGAATTTTATACCAAACACGCAACAAAAACACTATTGAATATAAAGTTTGAAATTAAACTTTAAACAAACAGTAACATTCACAATAATCAATATAGTCATGTGTATACAATACTGTCAAGATATAGATTTGTCTCATTAAGTGATATTTTAATTATAGTCACATCTAGATCTGTAGATTTTGATTCAGTATTAAGTATTCTGCTCTGATTCTATTAGATTTGCCAGGTACTAGGCTAAAGTGCAACTCTGTCTCTACTTCTCCTCTGATGCAGTGACCACTCTTTACCTTTTGACTCCTTCTCTGCCAGCAGCTATGACTTCCTGTTTCATCCTTTCTCTGTGTGACTTGGTCTATATTAGGATCTATCTCTGCTTTTAATCTCCGATATAAAGGAGACACTATTCAATGTCTAGGGCCGCAGGGCAATTTAGTTTCTTTTTCAATTTTTGTTTGATTCCACCAATATTCCAGATGCAGGCATCTTCTGATAGTTCAGTAACTTGTTTTACTCTGATTTGTGGTTGGAGAGCAAAGCTGGTCAGACGACAAGCAGTGTTATTTGATCAGTGAGTCTAAGACTCTTTTGGTTTTTCAGTTCCTGGGTTTGATGTACCAGTGAGTGTTGAGGTATTAATTTGTGATGTAATCAAAATTGAAATGTTTGTTTTTTAATGTCATAGCTGGGTTAGTGCCTAAGTCGTTTTTCTTTGGGTGATCTACATGCAGGGCCTCTATGGCAGAGGTTCAGAAAGTGGGGACTGGTTGGATTAGACCGGCAAATATCCTCAAACTTCTAATTGGTATGTTAAATAGTCCATTATCTTTATATACATTATATCCATATATTTGGATATATTATCTGCCCTTTACACCAATGACACACGCTAAAATGAATTGAGAAAGACAGAAAATACTATTTAAAAAATCATGCAATCTGTGTATAAATATTTATTATTGACATTGAAAAAATAACTAAAATAGCATACCTAAAATAAATAAAAACACAAATACAATTTAACCTGTTCATATGATAATACATATGTACATGTATGTTTAGGGTGCTTTGTAATGCAATACAGTTACAAAAAAAAAAAAACAATCCGGGAGTCCTCAAAAAAGTAATAAAAAAAAAACAGACCTGCTTTGCAAGATGTTTTGAGGAAGAAAACGCAGGTATTAAAGTTAGACCTCACAGCAGATGGTTTTCTGTTCAACACAGTTAGCATGTCACTGTGAGATACCCCGTTAACCATCATCTTTCCCAATTGCAGCATCTTTTACTGCTAATTTAGCCAACTTAACCAACAAATAGTCACAAAACGGTAATGTGACATTGCACTTTGGCATCAACTTCATGTTTTTTTTTGTTGCAATGGAGCATAAATGAAACCTAATTGACCTGGAAAGTTAAAGTAGTCCAGCATTTGAGCAGGCAAGCTATTCCCATTCAGTAAAGCGGTTATATAAACTCATTAATATGAAGATGTCACAGACTGGTCAGGTCAATAACATCCCCAACATATATCAAATTACCTGCCAATTCAGCACTTTTAGACTATGACCAGCATATTTACACATTATACCGAATTGCTTGCAATTATATGTTGCTTTAGTGTGTAGATAATTCAGCTACAAAATTCTATCCATACAGCCAGAAGCGTTTGTCAGTCATCATATCTCAACCTCAGCTTTCAGATAGAGCTTGCACATGAGAAGATTGTGTGGTGGGTATTTGTATCCTTTTTTGTGAAATTGTTTAGATTTATAGTAAAAACATCATTATTCTCATTAAACTTAAAATCCTGTAGGTTTGCTGTGGTGGTGTAGGAGATAGTGTTCTTGCCTCATAAGTAACAGACCTGAGTTTGAATCCTAGCTGAAGTATTTCTTTGTGCAGATGCCAAAATTTTTTTACCAAAAAAAAATAAATTAGGTAATTAAAAAAAGGGTTGAAAAAACCCAAACACTTCCATATACCGCCACCATCCTGCAGCAGCTCTTTTGTTCCAGCTCTGGATCATGATGACGATTACATCCCACCATTTTATTACCATGCTCCAACGTAGTGAAAGTAAGTTTTATGGTTTGTCTGCTACTTTATTCCTCACTAACACAGGCTACTGTGGCCGTAGCAAACCACAAAACAACAACTTTGTAAGAAAACGTCACATGCTGCAGTTTTTTCATTTTTTAGAGGAGAACCACTCTCTACATACTAGCATGTTCTTCTGCTTGTAGGGTATAAATGACTAAAACTCCATGACACATTCACAGATCCTCAGGAAATTCCGACAGTTTTTTTAACGGATGGATGAATGGATGGACAGACAGTTAAGTTGTTGAACAAGTTGTTTGATAAAACAATGTGAAACCACAAAAAGATGCATCATTTCACCATTCCCTCCTCATACTGTTATCAGAGCAGTGTGTGGGACATGTAGAAATCACATCCATCCAATCCATCTACTTTTCAACACGAATACAGACTTTCTACAGGTACTTCACTAGTATAAATAAATGCAAACATAAGTGTGTGTGTGTTCGGTAACAAGAAAACTCCACATCTTCATTCCTTCATTTCTCCTGTCTCCGTTATTTCCGTCATCGTTTCTGCAGGCATTTCCCTGCTTTTTTCTTTTGCATTATTCTCCTAGTACTTCCGCCAACTGTCCTTGATTTCCTTGGCAACATGCTCCTTGCAGCTATATTCACCCACAGGATACCCATGACACACACACACACACACACACACACACACACACACACACACACACACACACACACACACACACACACACACACACACACACACACACACACACACACACACACACACACACACACACACACACACACACACACACACACACACACACACACACACACACACACACACACACACACACACACACACACACACACACACACACACACACACACACACACACACACGTTCTTTATATAAAGCCACCTTGTTATCCGCTGCCTAATGTCTGAATAAATAAACCGTGTGAGTTGTACATTGTGACAACGACCATTCAGAGGATCGGATTTAAACGCACTGACCAATCAGCTGCTTCTACAGGCTCCTGACAACAATTAAGTCAGCATTCTGTGTATTAAAGTGAATTAATAAACACTAGACGACAGTTTCATAATATAATCAATACGTCTATCATTAGCTTTACATCAAGGATAAAAGCTTTTTTTACACGTCCAAAATAGTAAAGACGTAAAAACAGCAGTAAATAGATAGTTTAGCACAACAGGCTGATGAAGAGTGGTTATATTAGGTGCAGCATTGATACTTTTACTCTATCATTGCAGCAAAACTGGAGCAAATAAAAGTTATATAGCCACAGTCTCTTTTTATTAGAAGAACATCAACACTGTTGGTTATAAATGCTGCAATCATTTAATCACACAGTGCACATCAGGCGTCTTCTCCACAGACTCCGTTTTGACAGCAGGAGGAGCTTCATTTGACTTTGAACTTTTACTTTGTTCAGCATGAGAAGGAGAAAAAAACAACAACAACAGGATAATACTTTCTATGAAACCATGATGAACATGTCAGCAGTGTTTTAAGAAAGTACACAATTCTATAAGATAAAAACAGCTATTTATAGCTTTACTTCACTTTATCTGTTTCTATATTCTACTTGAGTGATTACTGTATATTCTTTACTTTACTGATCTCCCCTCAGATAGCAGATTTTGATTATGTTTCATGTGTTATTGGATAAGACAGTCTAGTTGAGATTATCCAAAATCAATATCAAGCATCGCAAGACCTGGAAGCACAAAGAGAAACAACTGAACTTGTTTCATGACCCAGGTGCAGCTAAATAAAGCAGCACAGTTATATCATGATGATCCGGCTCAGAAGTTCACCACATTCAGGTGTGACCTGTTTAGTCCCCTGTTCTACTGGTTTAACTGGCAGTTGCTTCATTAAGTTTCTGGATGTTCGATTCCACTTCATATGATTTAATCTTGACTGCTGCCGACAATGGCAGCAATAAAACGTTTAGACTACAGATGCTACGTACACATTTTGGTTGTAGATTACATTTTATCTACTTTTAGTTTTCTTTCATGTCACTAAAACATCTCTCTCGAATTCCTGGAATCTCTGTCTGTCCTCTATTTACCACTTCACACTAGATGGGTATATTTCCGAGGACAAGTGCACTCTCAAATTTGGCCAAATGGTGGAGCAATAACAAACTTTATGTCTTGGCTAAAAACTTTTGAAAGGTAACTCTCAAAATCAATTTGTATGAAATATACAGTAATTGTTTATCTTTTTCTTTTCTTAACTTGTCTGTTATGCCATTTAATGTTTATTTTTTGTTTTATTCTTTAAACTGATTTTTGCAGACTTCGATAACAAAATATGTTATAGCTCATGAAGACTTTGGGCTATTGGAACCACATCTGGTGGGTGTGTAGATATGTTGTCTGAGTGATCATGATAAATTTGTCGTCATTTGACTAATATGTGGAGGTGCAGACGCATCATCTACCTATAAAAAGGAATGACCATCTGTATGTATATGTAAGACTGTCCTTTGCATAACTGGAAAACTGATCATGTGACAGACTTCGCACTTGGCAGATGTATTGATGATAAAGTGTGAAGTGAAACGGAAGACTGGTTCAAAAGAATACTGCAGGCAATCGTATTACTGCAAGCCGCACGTCTGAGAACCAGGTGACTGCCTCGCTCTGAAAAGGCACTAGGCTCATTAAAAATAAAATAAATAAATGAAAAATAAAGGTCAAGCTGACTAAGGGAGTAATGTCACGTGACTCCACTGCATTATTCACACACAGGGGTGTCAAACATGTGGCCGGGGGGCCAGAACCCCCAACAGCCCCCCCCCGAGGGTATAATTTGAAAGACTGTACAAAGCATAACCAAGGGATGTGAGATAAAATATTAACTGTTTTGATCTCTAAATGGTTTGTACAGCAGGACATAATTTAACCGTCTGCTTAAAATACTAAATATGGGTCAATGAATAAATATTTTGAACTAAAATGCAACAGTCTAAGTGAGGAATAATAGACATATTGTTGAAATTGCAGGTTATCATGTCATCTCTTCTGTTTTGTAAATCAAAGGTGAATTACTTGTGTAAATACTGTGGCCCAACTAAATTACTAACTAAATTAAGTTTAACATATGTCAGAGCAGAAATTGGGTAGTTTTTTTTTTACTTTTTAAGTTAAGTTACATATACACTATATTTTGAAAGTATTTGTTCACCTGCCTTGACTCACATATGAATTTAAGTGATCAATTTGCCTGGGAAGGCTGTCCACAAGGTTTAGGAATGTGTTCATGGGAATTTTTCATAACCCTTCCAGAAACGCATTTGTAAGGGCACACACTGATGTTGGAGGAGAAGGTCTGGCCCTCAGTCTCTGCTCTAATCCATCTTGAATGTGTTTTTTTTTTTTTTTTTTTTAAATCAGGTTAAGGTCAGGCTAGTCAAGTTCATCCACACCAGACTCTGCCATCCAGGTCTTTATAGACCTGGCTTTGTGCACTGGATAGTGGATTTGGATGCGTGAGCTAATACTTGTGGACATAGTCTATGTGGTGTTTGGTAGGAAGTCAGAAGCCTGTGGTTTGTGATATTCTGGTACAACAGTTTAAATAGAACTTACCAAACAACACCAAACGCTCCGTATCCGATGGGCCTGTCAGGCTCAATGTCCAGCTGCTGCGGCAGGTGGTGCGTGTGTTGTTGCTGATGCTGCTGATGGTGATGATGGTGGTGGTGGTGAGCCTTAACAGCCGCCGCCTGTACCTGGGCAGGTGCTGCAGCTGCCGCAGGGCCGGGGGCCTGCCCGGGGGCGGGAGAAGGGAAGTAGGGCTGCTGCTGGCTGGGGTTGAGCATGACTGCTGCCGCTGCGGCCGTGGACGTGTGCTGCTGCACTGTGTGCACAGCGGCAGCGGAGCCCGGGTGCTGCAGGTGATGCTGGCCTGGGTGGTGGTGGTGGTGCATGTGGGGCGGCGGGAGATGCTGGAGCTGGTGGTGGTGATGCGGGTGATGGGCAGCCACTGCTGAGGAGCCACCATTATAAGCAGCCATCATTTTTGTAGCATTTGTAGCCGTAGTGCCACAAAGAGCCATCCAATGGTGCAGAAATGCCTCTTTTATTCCAAAACTTGAGAATAGCTACCAGGCTGCAACACTACAAGTCATGAAAGTTATAGAAAACAGAAAACTGGGCTTTGAATGATCCAACATCTGTTACTTTAGCTCTACAGGGACAGAAACCATCCTGGTGCCTCTTGTCATAACGCCAACAAGGATCTGACCCACTTCCTCTAATTTAATTCTGCTTGACACCATTAGGGTAAGTTAGCGTGCTGCAGCCCTGGGGCTAAAGACGGAAAGCAGATCATGAGCATGTACAGTAAGAAACTAACAGATCTGTGTGCCACTACTACAAATACTAAAGCCAACCAATCAATAAGTTGACTTCATCGACAAATCTGCACAGTTTAACTTTTCCACATGCAGTAATTCAGAAAAGGGACTCTTTAAATCTAGTGCTTGCTCACAATCAAACTAATTCAGCATAAACAAATCGACCTAGACCAAACCAATCGATTGATCGACTATGAGTGAGGGGTCAGCCCTGAAACGATGACCAATTAAAATATAGAACAGAAGAACACCCCGCACCCCCCGTAATAAATTAAAGTCGGTGGCCCTAAATGTCCCTCATGATCGAGGTGGACCCTCCCCTGCTGTCTTCTAGCACAGTGAGATCTGAATCCTGTCACATGGGAAGCGGCGCATTCATCTTCTGAAAGTGTCCAAGTTTTCCACACGCTCTGTTTCCCTCCGCCGGGCTCCCCTCGGCCTGGAAATCGCATTTATTACCCCCCCCCAAAAAAACGGATTCCTCCCTTCAGATGTGCGCGCAGGCCATAAACACGTCTAATCTCCAAACCGTAATTAACGCCGCTGATCCGGTGCAGAGGAGGTGGATCCTAACGTTAGCCCAGCGGGCCCCAGGCCTCTGCCATCCGCTTCAACTCACATATTACACGGATCCACAAGCCTCCATCAGCCGGACACGGACGCGGAGCCGCGGCTCAAAACATGACAACGGCAGCAACTTATTTCCCCCATCGACAGCTTCGCTTTTAGCGTGTTTCAATGTCCTGCTGCAGCTCATGAGTACACATCCGTGGGGATGGGGACTAGATAACCACGCGGAGGGAAAAGTTAAATCCGTTAAATACGCGGTGGATTGTCCCGGAGGAATACAGTAAGGTTAGTATTGAGCCTGACAGCCCGGAGCGAGCTAATGGGTGTCCATGTCTCCAAATCAAAACAGTCGTCCTCCCGTTCCGTCCTGCTGTGTCGGTGTCCGTGTCGGTGAGCCCCCGCTGTCCGCTGAGGAAGAGGAACCACCGGGAGACCCTCTCTCGCCGTTACACTTGGGGCCCACGACGCATCGCCGCCGCTGGCATCATCAAACTATTGGTCACAAGGCATCTGAGATGAGCAGTTGATCCAACATGGTGAACAAAACCTCAGCGACTCGGCGGTGAGATTATGCAGGGCAAACAGCCAATCAGGGGGCACCCCGCAGTGACGTATTTGTAATCTCCTCGATTGGCACCTTGCGCAGCCAATGGCTGCCGCTGCTACTCCGAAGGCCCAAACACAGAAACAGAAACAGTGAATAACAAATAACCGTTCAAATCAATTATATCAAATATATGGAGCCAAATTTCAACATTAACTATATACCACACACACACACACACACACACACACACATATATATATATATATATATATATATATGATTTCTGTTGAAATTTACTGTTAGTTAAGTTATACATATAATAAATGACAGTCTGTGTGGCTATCATCAGAAACAATCAAATATATATATTAATTGCAAACCATTAATCACCAACTATTTTGATAATCATTTAATGGATTTGAGTCATTTTAAGAGGAAAATGTCAAAATTTTTGGGTTCCAGCTTCTCTTTGATTATTATTTTCTGGGTCCTTTAGTCTTCTATAATAGTAAACTGATGATCTTTGGGTTGTGGGCTGTTAGTCTGAGCTTTAAGAAACATTGACATTTTATAAACCAAACCAAAACTAATTAAATAATTATTTTAATAATCAATGGACAAAATAGTTAATGGTTGCAGCCCTATTAATAGTTGCCTCCTATATTTGAAGTAAATATTCCAGTCTTTCTTTGTACTTCAATGAAATGATGACATCCCATCCTCCAATAACTGTCTCTTTCATTTGAGCTTAAATGAGCGATTTACAATAGAAATGTCAAGGGAATGCTGGAAAATATATATCATGTCAGGAAAAACAACTGCACAACCTTTCCAAGGATATTAATATAAGAGACCAATGTTTATTTATTCTGAAAACCTATAGGATTTTAGTAAGAACATGACATCTGTTACGTGGTTTTCATGTATACAGGTAAAAATGTGGAGTGGTCTGAGATAAAGGGCTTTAGGATTGAGTAAGTAAGCTGTAGGACAGTGTTAAAGTAAAGTGGCTGGAAAAAAACACCTCCCCATGCCAGAAGTTTACTTTCTTGGCTGTATGAGTGTATTCTTGGCTTTTGTGTTGTTTCCAAACTGAAAATAGATGACCCCTCCCCTCCAGCTTTCCTCCTCCAAAGCTCATTTCACAGCCAGCATTACTCCATTGTGGGAGACAGCTTGTGGGAAAGAGGCAGAAGGGTGAACGCTGACTCAGAACAGCCCTACTCACCGGAAGCAACATACTGGATGATACCTGTCAGGAAACACCATGTTGAATCAGGATTTGGGTAAAATGATCTTTGAGATTGTGGCCTGTCCCCTAATTCTTCTTGTATGTGTATTTAAAGAGTAGGTCTGCTAACATTCTATATGTTTAGTAAAATCCAAAACAAACAATAAGATAACTTACACATATTGTGCTTATATCCTATTCTGAGCATTACTGTTAACCAAAAATGCCAGCCCTTAATATGATTCAATTCCACACACCATCCTGCTGTTAAAAATACTGTTGATTAGTCTGCCTTTAAAAATAGTTCACAAGAAATTTAATGTTTTACACTAATGGAAACTGGAACTTGATGTCTGCTGCATCCAGTAGGTGAACTTTTAAAATTAACATTATTTTCTAATTGATTCCATATTTTTAATGTTTTTGAAGGAAAAAAATATGTGAAATTTCTGCATCAGTAGCACACATGAAGATTATGTTTTCTATCTTTATTTGTGTTTGTATTTTGACATTTTTAAAAAAAGGGATGTGTTTATCTATGTGGCTCAGTGACAAATCATGCTCGGCAGGATGAGAAAGTCAAAAACTTTTAAAAAATATTGTTAAAAAACATTAATCAAGTTTCTCAAAATGTACATTTTGTGGTAATTGTGTGTTCTTTTCATTTAAAAGTCCATTTGTATCATTTGGTTTTAGAAAAAAAAAAATGATTTTATGTGATTTTTGACACAAAATGTTAAATGGTGTAACTAAAAAAGAATGCTGAATTTCAAATATTTAATCCACCTAGAATATAATACTATTTGATACCATGTTTTTTAAATGCTTCAAACCCTTTTTAAGAGAGTTAAACTCTCTGGTACCAAGTTTTTATTGTTACACAACATAGCAATTTTGGCCTTATGTTTTATGTGTGTATGTATGTGGTATGTAGGTTGATATATATATATATAAGATAAGATAAAACCTTTTTATATATATATATATATATATATATATATATATATATATATATATATATATATATATATATATATATATATATATATATATATATATTGTTTGTGTTTATTTTGTTTTGTTTCCCCCATTGTTATCGTAGTTCTTGCCCATTTTTTTCTCTAATTGCTTTGTGTTTTGTCTTTTTGTGTATGAGAATGTAATGAAGAAAGAAAAGCACACAGTCACTGATATTGCATCGGGGAATTTTTGTTGTTGTCTCATTGTGGAAAAAACAATAAAATAAAAGAAAAAAGGTAATGTTTCCACCTTTATCACATATGACGTCTGCCTTTAAGGCAACGCCTTCATGTCGCGTTTTATTTTGGAGGTCCTGACCGGAAGTGCGGCTGTTAAGCCCTCGGCGGGCTTGCCGGTGGCTGTTCCCGGTGCTCCTCCGCTGACTGCCACGTCAGGTTCCGTCAGGATCGCAGCCCCGCAGCGTTCTAAACTTGTACGGGAACTTTTTTTGTAACTTTCTGCGGCGACAAACGTGACATCCGCGGCCTGCGGAACGAACGGCGAAGCGCGGACAGAGCGAAGCGGGCGAAGCGCTAATCGGAGAACGGTCCAGAACTCCGACTCCGCTGGAAGACGTTAAAACTTAGTAAGTGTCAGAGTGTTGCTGCTAATTTTACTCAACTCACTGTCGGCGAACCAGCACCAACAGCCGGAGTCATGTCAGCAACTTCCTCAACAGCTTCTATGTTAAAGCCCCAGAGAGGAAATGTGCAGCACGTGCCTCAAAACTGAACACGGAGCTTTTTCTGTCTGTTTTTAAATGTATTAATCCGGGTGTTACAGATATGCTGGAGTGGGTGTTGTGGTTAAGATGGTTCCTGGAGGTATGTGTGCCCTCTAAGCAGCCATTAGTTAGTTTCAAAAACAGTTCATGCAGGTGTATTAAATAATAATATTAAAGCAAAAGGAAGTGTTATTAGTATGTTATAATTATCTGTGTTGAATGAGGTATTCAGATACTTCACTTCAGTGATATTACATATTATATACATATATATGTGTGTGTATATATATATATATATATATATATATATATATATATATATATATATATTAAGCGGAAAATGTTGAGTCAAAGTTCTAGTACTCATTGTACATATTATATTCTTATAGTATGTTATACTACTTCTTTTTAAACATTAAATACACGTGAGAGTAGGGCTGTAACATTTTGATAGTTGATTAATCTATAGATTATTGATGAATAGAATATATTAATCAACTATCAAAATAGTTATTAATATCCTTAATGATCAGTTTTGGAGGAACTGCCTCAGCATTATTCTTCTGTAGTTTGAAGGTTTGGATGAGTTTAGTTCCAGCTGTAAAACGTAGCTAAATAATTTTCCAAAATATAGTGATTGATATAGCTTGATTGATAAGATCAATCACTCAGCAAATGTAGCTGGGATAGGAATATGATTGTTTTGAAAGTCAATTCTTGAAACAATTAGTTGTTTAGTTAATACAATGTTGTAAAATATTGATTGTTGTTTCCCAAAGCTGAAGATTCAACTTAAAATGTCATTTTTTTTGTCCAAACAGTCCACAATCCAAAGATCAATAGTTTACTATTACTATTTAATTAATTCAATTATTATAGAAGAATAAAGATCCCAGAAAATAATCAGAGAAGAGAAGCTGGAACCAGAGAATTTGGACATTTTATTCTTAAAAAATACTCAAATCCATTAATCAATAATAAAAATGCTTGACAATTGATAGTTGTCCTCGGTGGTGGTGGTGGGAGGTGGGAGAGAGGAGGATGTTGGCAAAGCTGACATCCATCATGGACAACCCCCATCACCCTCTGCATGGGGTGGTGGGTGCGCTGAGCAGCTCCTTCAGCCAGAGACTCAAACACCCTCGCTGCAAGAAGGAGCGCTTTCGCAGATCATTCATCACGACAGCAATAAGACTTTATAACTCACTGTAGTCACTTTTCCTCCACTCGTCACTTTTCTTTACACACACCCTGCACCTTAAGTATGCATTAGCTATGTATGTGTACATGTGTGTATGCGCATGGATATGTATGTCCGTATATATATGTAAATATGTGTGTATGTGTATGTATGTAGGTATGTACGTCCATGTATGTATGTATATATGCTTTGCTTATGCATACTTTTTTCTTTTTTCTTTTTTCCTGCTATTTATTAGTATTCTTTTCCTCCATTCTATGTCCATAATGCATACTGTGTATGCGGATCAACAAATTCTACGAATTTTGTACATAGTGTTGTGTATTTTTATTTTTTATAGCTTTTATCTTCTTTAGCTTTTATTTTCTTTTCTTTGCTTTACTCTGTATGCTGCAGTAACAGACAAATTTCCCCGTTGTGGGATCAATAAAGTCTTATCTTATCTTATCTTATCTTAGTTGGCAACAATTCAATTCATCAATTATCAAATTAGTAATAGTTAGCAACTATCAATTGATTAATCGACTAATTGTTGCAACTCTAACTTCAAGTATAAAAAGTAAAAGTACTCATTAAACTGGCTTTGTTGTATTATTATAGTATATTATACTACTATCACTAAATACCTATGAGAGTATTTTAATGAGGATGTTAATGATACTTTGGGTAGATTAATAGTAAATTTACTGTATTATATTTTACACAATGTGCAATGTTAAAAAAGAAACAGCAACATGTTAGTAATGATGTATTATTAAACAGTGGTGAACAGTTTCGAGGTGCATTTTTTTGCCATGAAATAGGTAGTGTTAATATTCTAGGTTGTTAAATGTTCTGCTCTTCCCTCTTTTTAAATTGTGCTGATAATGTGGATGCTTTTATTTAGGGATGATCACTCACCTTAGTCTTCAGGAGTCAACAGTTAACAACATTGCACCAAAATCAGGGGCAAAAGGGATGTGATGTCTCATTTAATTACGTCATATTGAGAGGATCGATCACAAACTGTCTGAGTGATGCCACAGTGACTAATGCTGCTTCTCAGACACGCTGCATCACTGATTAAATTGTAAAAACTGAGGATCGCCATTACTGTGTTAATGTTTGACATTTAAAAAATTAGGCTTTGATTTGTTTTTCAACATGAACATAAAATATAAAAATGAAAAAAAATAAATATGAGACTAATATAGATAAATATGCAGCCTTCGGACTGAACTGTAATAAACAATAGAACTGCAACAATTAGTTGATTATTCAATTAGTTGCCAACTATTAATGTTAATTGCCATTTTGATAATTGAGTCGTTCGAGTCATTTTTAAGAAGCAAATGTCCAAATTCTGTAGTTCCAGCTACTCAAATCTGATTATTTTTTGGTTTAATAGCAAAGTTTAAATATAATCCAGGGTTTTTAAATGTTAAAGATGCAGTGTGAAACTTCTGTTTCCTTCTGCTAACCCTAACCCTATGGAAGAAAGTAATTACACCAACACAAAGTAAAAAAAAAAAAAAAAAAAAAAAAAGAATTTCCTTGTGTGTCTCCACAGACACTGATATATCACAATAGTAAATATTTATGTACCCTACTCCATATACTGTTTATTAGAGCTGGAACTAATGACTACTCTGATAGTTGCATGATCTATCAACTATTAAAATGATGAATGGATTAGTGGTAATCCAGACACTTTCATTTTATGGATGGATGGATAAGTTGTTGTATATATTGAAACAATGTGAAAACACAAAAAGATTTATTATCATTTCACCATTTACTGCACATATTGTGGTTATCGGAGCAGTGTGTGAGACATGAAAACATAGCCTACATCCAATCATATTGTGGAATATTGACTCGTTCTCCTGTGTGTTTTTTGTGTTTCTGTGTATGTGTGTGTCAGGTGAGCAGGCGTGAGCAGGTCGTGGAGACACCATGAGGCAGCTCAAAGGAAAACCCAAGAAAGAAACCTCCAAGGACAAGAAGGAGCGTAAACAGGCCATGCAGGAGGCCCGGCAGCAGGTGGCGACCATCGTGCTGCCCACGCTGGCCGTGGTGGTGCTGCTCATCGTCGTCTTCGTCTACGTGGCCACCCGGCCTGACGCTGTCGAGTAATCCTCCGCCTCCTAATCAAAAAGACATGAACTCCCCAAACTGACAGGGTTTGGACAAACTGACAATGGCTCCACCCAAAGAACAACCTGTCAGCCGTCCCAACATATTCACACTTGTCTTAATCAAAACCTCCTTCTCCTCCCTTTGCTTTAAGCAGGAATCAAGCTTCCAAAAAAAATAAAAGAAATCAAAGTGAATGTCGCAGAATCGGTCGCTTCCTCGGTACCTTCAGTTGGACGAAGATAATATTCGACTTTCATGAAGGATTCGCGTCGTCTCTGATGACGTCGTGCACGTCAATGCAATATTAGGCAAACCAAAGGACTCGTGCACAGTTTGCCATGTTTGACCAGAGGTGTTATAAGATGTTGCAACAGGTGCTGTTGGTATCAGAGACATTACCACTGTGTGAAAGAGGGGGAACGGTGTGACAGCTGAGTGAAGCTCTAAAGGTTCCTATTGAATGTATTCATGTGTCTTCTCACACACGCACGCACGCACGCACGCACACACACACACCTGAGCATATGCATCTTTAATGTGAATGCTGCCTGTCTGTTCTCATTAAGTTATTGACCACCAGACCTTTGAGTCACTCGTGACACCTGTGCAGATGTAATAAAGTGCCTTAACATATGTGCAACTGTATTATTTCAGGCCAATAAATGCAATACGTTTTTTTTATTTTAACTAGTTTTGATTGTGCTTAGAGTTCATGTATTTTTTTTTTAAATTTTTGTACATATCTGTGATGCTGCTTTAAACAGGTGTGACAGGTACTACATAGTATAGTACTGTCATGTAAAGCTGCACTGATTAGTCAATTTATCAGTTTGTTGATTAGTTGCCAACTTTTACATTAATCACCTTAATGTCTTTAGTTGTTTAAAAAGGAACACATGGGAAACTAAGGTAAGACTTTACAATAAGGGACATACATGTTTCAGTCTCATTAGGGAAAGATTCTACAAATATCAGGCTGTTCCTTACTTCTCTCTTGATTTAATTAATCATGAAGTAAATACAATTTGATAAGAAGGCCCTCATTAACTGGGAAAATTAGTTAATTAATCAATTACATGCCAACTATTAATAATCAAATTTGACAAATTACATTAATCAACAATTATTTTGATATTTTATCGATTAATTATTTTTTGTGATTTTTCTTTATATATTTGAACAGTAATAAATAAAGATAAGATAAGATAAAACTTTATTGATCCCACAACGGGGAAATTTGTGTGTTACTGCAGCGTTACAGATAAAGAAAAAGAAAAATAAAGTTGAAGAAGATAAAAAAACTAAAAAAAAAAATAAAAATACACAACACAATGTACAAATTCGCAGAATTTGTTAATCCGCATACACAGTATGCATTATCGACAGAATGGAGAGGAAATGCTAATAAATAGTAAGAAAAAAAGTATGCATAAGCAAGGCATATATACATACATACATGCACGTACATACCTACATACATACACATACACACATATTTGCATATATATATATGGACATACATATCCACGCACATAAACATGCAAATGACAAGCTATAGATAAAAATACAGTTGGTTGGGATGCTGAGATTTTAAAATTGTGATTTTGGCCAGTTTCAGTGTTGAAAGTTGTGAGAATATCCAGTATAATATATAATCTGGTGCTGTTGCTGATAAAGCTTTATATTGCTCGTCCTAGCGGCTGCAGTGTTGAATAGCAGGGACAGTATCAGGACGAGTTTTTCCTCAACAGTAGATAAACCTAAAGAGTTTACGTATTTATGTTCGTTCTGATTGTGAAAAATGTCATTGAAAACGGGTTCATCCCTATAGGAGCAGGAATATACTATTTAGTGTAACACGATATCATACATTAGCTAAGACATTTAACTTTTACCCTCTTACATCTGTGTGAAGAGATGTAACAATAAAAATCCTTTATATTCACTTGAAAACGTATAATTTTACCACTCAGTTACATAATATTATATAATATCACTAAATTCACCATAAATATGAATTCATTATATTATTCTCTCATAACTCTTAAAATCACTGTTGTCATCTGATAAAACTACTGACATCTTCTTACAAAAAAGTCTTAATTCAAAGTCAGTGTGTAGACTACTTATATAACATCTATATATTTAAATTACTAAATCAGAAAAATTATTTAAAGTACAATAGCATTTTTTTTTCTTTTTTTAAAGTACTACAGCAGTTTTTCTTTCATAAGTGAAGTAGTACAATATCTTTAATGTATATCTAAGTACACAATGTACATATAAAGTAAAGGTGGATATTTTAAATTCCTTTGTTGAGTCTCCATATTGTGCGCATTTGTTTTTGTAAACACTTTATAACAACAATAAAATGCACTCAAAACATTCTGATAGGCTTGGACGTAGTTGGCGCATGCGCGCTTAGAAAACTGTCAATACCCAGAGTTTTCTACATAAGGAGCGGAAGTTTAGAAAATCTTCCTTCAAAATAAAACAAGATAAACGAATGCTGCTGTTCGTGGAGCTGACCAGAGCTGAGCTTGGTAATAATTCATTCAACCAACATGCAGAAGAAGACAGACGGACATCAAAAGGACTCACTATGCAGTATGTATTATATTATAATATTTGTTTTTATCACTAAACACATTTGAGTATTTTAATGTTGTAGTATATCAATGTTAAGTCAATTTCAGCTACTATGGGTAGCTTCACAAAAGTACTGCACAATATTATAATGTATAAGTTTTATAATATTAGTCTAATTTGGGGTTGTGGGCTGTTGGTCTGGTCAAAAAAAGACATTTTAGGTTGAATCTTCAGCTTGGGGAAACATTGAACGACATTTTACACCATTTTATGAACCAAACATCTAAATGATTAATCATTTAATAATCAATAGATTAATTGACTATCAAAATAGTCATTAGTTGCAGCTGTAATAGATTATTTACACATCAAGTGAAATATTTGTATAATTTGAATAATTGTTTTAAGATCTGGGTAAATTCTAGGATCAGAGGTTTGGGGGGGGGGGGGGGGGGGCACCCAGAGAACTATTTTGTACATTTTTGTGCAATTTCATCCCCATATTTGTGAAAAAGCATAGCATTTTTGGAAATATATATAGTTCCCTATAGTGAGTCCCAAAAATACAAAAAAGGGACTTTTTTAAAATGCAATGTGCAAAATGTAAAACACACTAACAGAAACTGACTTTTTAAATGTTTCTTTCTGCCTTTTTCCCTTCTTGCCTTTGCTATATAATACAAATACACAAATAAAAATACAAAACTACAAGCTGCTGTATTTTTATTGTTAAAACTGTTGTCTATAATACAGAAGTGTTATCAGCAAAATGTACCTTGAGTATCAAAATTAAAAGTACTAATTATATAGACTGTGTTATGTTATTTATTTTTATTTTTATTTAACACATGAACATTTTAATATTGTATTCATAAATATGGAGCCAATTTCAGATACTTTGATTCATAGTAAGTTAATGAAATGTTCAAGTGCATGAAGCATTTTCTATTTAAAGATATTAAAATAATGACTAACAGTAAGTCTTAAAATTAACAATTGTATGTTAAATCATCATCTGAATATTAAAAAAGTCAGGCAAATAAATATAATATTTCCCTCTATAGTGGAACAAAGTATAACATAGCATCAGATAGAAATACTTGAGTAAAGTACAAATACATTGAAATGGTACTTAAGTAAAGTTTTTGAGTATGTACTTTGTAGTGTACTGTAACAAAAATCAATAACACTTCTTCATACATGTTTGGGGGAGTTTTTGTATATTGCTATATATCAACTTTCACTTTTACTCCAATATATTTTCTCAAAGAACTAGAGAGCATAACATGTTTCATTATTATTATATAGGTAAATAATACAGTGGCAATTTAAACAGTAAGAATGCTGCTGTATTTTTATCGAAAAATATATTTACAGATATTTAATATAACATTTCAAGTACTGTATTTTTGACACTTTTCGAGCTTGGTAAAAAGGAACACATAGTAACAAAAAATAATCAAATTATTGGGGTGCTGGTATTTAATTTTCTAATGGACCTTTTAACTGAAATGTGGCCTTCAGGTGCTTCACACAGCAGCGTAAATTGCAAAGATCACGTGTGTTACTTTGAAGCGCGTGGCTGGAAGTCGCCGCACATTGTCGCGAGCTTGATCCTGGTTCTCCAACAACACCTCCCATCAAGTTCTCTGAAGAAGACTTCCGGTGGTGTGTCATGGCGGTGGCATGGTGAATCCTCCAGAAAGGAGAAAATACTCGCCCCTTTCGTCCTTTCCCGTCGTTTCAGGACACATTTTCATGCATATCTGAGCCCCGCAGCTCCGGCCGCGAACCTTGGATCCAGCAGCGCAGCGTCGCGGTTCCTCCGCCCCGGCCATGGCGGCTCACAAACCAGTGGAGTGGGTCCAGGCCGTGATTACTAGATTTGATGAGCAGGTAAGATGGGCTAATATGATTCAGTGGAGGGGTGTAGAGGATCTTCTGGAGGCCCCGGCGGTCCGGCTCCAGCCGTACAGATTGCCCTCCAGTGTGGGTCAAAATGCGGGTTTCTCCTGTGTTGTTTGCTCCAGCTGTAAAACACTGAAGATGAGCTCCCTCCTGCTAGCGTCTCCCCCATCAATTAGCACATTTATTCACATATTCTGCCCCGCTTCTGTGAGGAGCCAGCCGGCCAATTCGCGGAATAATACACAGCGGGGCAACATGTCAGTGGCACGTGAGGTTATAAACGGACGTTTAGGCGCGTGCATGTCAGTTAAAGTTCCCCCCGGCTACCGTTTTTTTCCCCTTCACGTAGCTAGGTGGCTAACATTAGCAGGCCTAGCTGTCTAATGTAAACAAATAAGGCTGTGTTAGCACGCTGCGTTCATAGCTGCACATCAGCTGACGATTAGGAGTTAAATATCTGCAGCGCGGTGTCGGGTACCTGAAGGCCACACGGGAGTTAAATTACACACATTTGTACAGAAAACCACTTTGGTAGAACTTAAAGTCTCCTATTAGAAGGTTACTCGAATAATGCTCTTAAAGTTTTCTGTCAAAAACTGTACTCAAGTATTAGAAGTATATGCTGAACAAGTGCACGGCCAGAATTCAGAGAACGGTGGCATCTATCCCAGTGTTTGTGCATCACTGGAGGCTTCAGGTTTCCTCGCTGCTTGTTTAAGCTGAAAATCGATCGAAGTGTCTTTTAAGCTATTAATGATGTCACATTGGTCACTTTCAGTCAATTTCCACCAATTTTAGATCTTATTTTGTAGTAAGTAACGAAAAAGAGCGGAGTATTAAGGAGATTAAATCTCTGCAGTGCTGTTTGAGGTACCTGAAGGCCACACTTGGAGTTAAAGTACAGAAAACGACTCTGGTAGAAGTTAGTCTCACGTTACAAGTCCAATCCTTAAAGTATTTTGATATGTGTTCTCTTTTATTCTCATTTAAACCTAGAGTAATGTTCCTATTATTAAATGTATGTACTGACAGAACCTAATAAGTACAATTCATTTTTTTTTTTATCAGTACTGATTATTTGAACCAATGCTGACAGCTCAATAACATTACATCTTTCATTCACCTTTTGTAATAGCTTATATGCAGTGGTGGAAAAAAATTTCAAACTTTTAACTAAGTAAAAGTACCAATACAGCAGTGTAAAAATACTACTGGTTTCATGTTAAACAATGTGTTGTATTTAAAAAGCTTGTCCTATTGTCAAATTTGCATTGGGATATAACTAAAGCTTTCAGATCAAATGTGGAGTGAAGAGTAAAGTAGCATCTAATGGAAATATTTAATTTGAGTTAGTTTTTGAGTACCTCAAATTGTTCTTAAATATAACACTTAATAGTTTCTTTCCAACCTCAGCAAACATGTTCATGTGCTAATATTAAATGTGATCAGTCACTAGTTGGTCAATTTTATCAACAAGATTTCATCATCTGTCATAAAATAGAACCATCAGAGTAAAGAGAAGAACTTTGAGACCTCAAACTATGATTAAAAAAGTAAATGTATTTGACAGCATCTGTGTGTTGTGTATAAAACAACTTTCCATTCAAAAGTGATTTAGCTGTGTTAAAACTTCAGGTGTTAGTTGCAGCTGATCTGGGATTTTGTTTTTGGGTTTAGCAGCTCAGCTTGGATTAATACAGCTGGACAAAAGTGGCTTTAGGAGTTATATCTATTTCTTGCTCATAGTTACCCTAAACCCCAGCTGAAAGCCTTGCACAGCTTTATATTACTGTTTGTGCTCATAAGAATTCTGTTTCAGGCGGTCGACTATCTTCCTCTTCTCCACTAGCTGAGCTTCTTCTCGATTGTTTTCTAAACAGGAGTGATAACAGAACAGTTTGGCTGTTTTACGGCCTGATGGGAGTTATATAATGATGATTTTATGGTCATGAATGATTCCAATTCACTTTTACATGTTATTATACAATCCGGCTCCAAGGTCCACATCCTACCTATATCAGGCCTACGTCAAGGTTAGTAAACCTAATACAGTTTCGATGCTGATAAATAGATCTCTGTTCATCACGGCATCATCCTTTCTGACCTTTTAGTCAAATTAACCTGTAGAGACGATGGTCAGTGTGAACTCTTGATGCTGTTAAAAGCCTCCCATCGACCCAGAGGAGAACGAAATGCTGAAATTCGACCTGAGAAATGTAACAGAAATATAAACTACTGGCTGCTGTGAATACTTCATTGTACGGTTCAATAGTTCAGTGGGTTCAAATCACAAAGAATCAGACCATATTTTTAAACAATAATTGTCATTTCCATTATCTATTCATCAGCTGATTGTTATGTACATGAAATGCCTGACAATGGTGAAAATGCGTGATATACCTTTTCATTTTTGTGGCAGCCTTTTTAACAATTGACTAAAACGATTATCAAAATGTAATGTCCCAAGATTGTTAGATTTTGACCTATTTTTTTTAACCATGAGTTTCATTCTCTGTAATAATTTGCATACTAAATGGAACCGTGCAAGTAAATCACTGCAGCTGAGTATTGCAGTATTTAATTCCACAATTCTTGGAAAATTAACCCCTTGTTACTTTTATTTCTTGTTTGTGCATGAACTTATCAGTTGAGAATCTGCTCATTGTCCTGGCAAGTTTATTCGCTGTAAAAATGTTTTGTCTATTTCTCGGAGCGTTTTTGTGAAAATAAATGGTGAGTAAACTCTAGTTTAGATTACATTGGTAACTTCAATTCTCTTGCATTTGTTATAGATGGACATTTTTTTACCAGATGGAAGTTTTATAACTGCATTTTTATATAAATGTAGGAAGTAATTGGGTTTGAATATAATGGTTCTTACATTCATGTTTTAGATTGATTAACGGTGTATTTCTCCCAAATACGTATTTTACCTTTAAATGGAAAATTGTTTTGACTCCATTTATCTACTGAGTTCTTATATGATGTGATTGTTGGAATATTATTTGTTTTGAAATATTTCTTCTGTTACAATGTCATATCATAGTAAGAGTGTCTTACAATATAACAATATATTGCAATAATAGCAAAACAGGTTAAATATATGTAATTGCTACAAGGAAATTTAAAAAACAAATAAATGGTTTATAGCTGTTTATATAGTTCTAAGTAGATATAATGATATTAAAAGTAATCATTACTGTTTAATAAATGTTATAACTTCTCTGAAACATATTTATTATTATTATTTTTACAGCTGTCTTACTCTATTTTTGTACATTATCAGGAAAAAAAGCAGGTCCTCGTTTTCATTTGAGTTAGGATAGTACCGTTTCTGAAAGGTGTTGACTGTGGGGAGTGCTCAATAATAATGGGTTAATTGAATATCAATATAGTTTTTAGTTACAGCCCTAATGATTAGTTTGACCAGAACTGTGCAGCATTATTCTGCTGTAGTCTGTAGGTTAAGGTGAAACATTTTCCAAATTACCAAGATTGATTTAGCTTTTTATGAATGACTCACGTGAATATTTCTATAAGTAAATGTAGATGTACACTAGGGCTATAACTAACAACTATTTAAATAGTCAGAACCTGAAACAAATAATTGATTAGTTGTTTGGTTCGTAAAATGGTAATCACTGTTCTCGAAGCTAAAGGTTCAACCTATAATTCATTTTTTTCTTTAGACCAACAGTCCACAACCCAAAGATCTTCATTGTATTATTATAGAAGACTGAAAAAACAGAAAATAATCAGATTTGAGAAGCTGGAACCACAGCATATGGATTATTTTTCTAAAATGGACTTGTAACTATTAATCGATTTTCACAACAGTTGCTGATTATTGTAATAGTTGGCACCTAATTGATTAATCCACTAATGGTTGCAGCTGCATTTCTGGAGTGCTTTGGTCCCAGGTACAATAAGGACTTGTCTGGATGCACAGAGCATCATAGAAATGTTTTTTCACTTCCTGTTTACATCCCGGCTGCTAACCCTGTCACAGCCAAATGATTTGAAAGAAATGTGTTTATTCCTAATAGAACTTAAGGAATGTGAACGGTTCCCTCGCCGCTTGAAGAAACGAGGTCTCGACTGTCTCCGGTGTGACTCTAAACGGCCAGCTCACGGCTTCAAATCCTGACGCACATCTGCTCACACATTACACCAAGTACATCTGGGACAGTTACAATATTAATAACTAAATTCTACTTGTATTTTCAACTTTTGAGTCACCGCGCCGCCCACGTACATGTGTCCTTAAGTTGAGGCGAACGGCACATATGGGGAAAGATATGTGTGACCTTTCGAGGAATGGTTCGGCCTTGCTGTGTGAAACAAAGAGCTCACTGACCACGCTGCGACGCACTGGACTGCACACACACACACACACACACAGGCTCGGCCTGTTTTACATTGTGTGTTATGTGCATGTGATGGTGTGACAGTCTGACTTCATGATGGAACCATGGGGCTGTATTGAGTTCCTGTTCCAAAACAACCAATCAGGAGCATCCCATCAATTTATAGGCCTGATATAGCTGGGGATTGTCGGGGGGAGGGAGTATAAAACAAACTATTACTCACGAGAGGCTAATTCACAGAAAAGAGTTGGAGATTCATTTTATCTCTATTTGGCTAATTGATAAACGAGTTGTTGATTTGAATTCCATCAGTACACCAGCAGACCAGTTTGTCTTCCAACACAAATGTGATTCACAGGGCTGTAACTAACTATTTTTTATAACTGATTAACCTGTTAATTAACAAATAATCAATCAGTGATATTTAAATTATTTAATGATTATTTGGTTGGTTCATAAAATAAACTCAAATATCCAAAAAATAGGTTCTGATACTATTTGTGGATTGTATTTTTTATTTTTTATTTTATTTATAATATGAGACATGTAATGCAGGTCCCCGCATGTAACATTGATTCTGCATATTGCATATTATAAGGTACTTGCCAAGTTTCTTTTTTTTTTTTTTAGTCACCTCTTTTTTGTGCTTGTGTGTAAAATTCCTATCAGTTTCAAAACACATCAATCAGTTAATTTCGTAAGGAGGGGTTGAGTTCCCAAAAAAGCTGCAACAATTACTCGATTAAACCATTAGTTTCCAACTATTACATTAATTGATTAGTCATTTTTAAGAAGAAATCATCAAGATTCTCTGGTTCCAGCTTCTCATATCTGAGAGTTTTTTAGTCTTCTATAATAGCAAATTGGTGATTTCCCAGCTTCGGGAAATAGCAATTGACATTTAATACAACTATTAGATTGATTGCATATTAAAAATAACTAATCTGAATATTCAAGGTTGTTGTGATTTAACTTCTCTGTAAATCTGAACACTGCAGCATCATCATCATTGTCTTTCTTTCCCTCCAGCTTCCCATCAAAGTTGGACATCAGAACACTCACACCAAAGTCAGCACAGAGCACAACAAAGAATGTCTGATCAACATCTCCAAGTACAAGTTCTCCCTTGTCATCAGTGGCCTCACCAACATCCTCAAAAATGTCAACAACATGGTGAGCAGGCGTCTTCCTCTTCTGTTTGAAAAGGAACCGTGGACAGATTCATTCTAAACCAAATGAGAAACAGATGGCACAAAGGTGAAGCTGCATCTGGGTTTATTTTACCCGACATTTGCATTAAAGGACATATTCAGATTTTCATACAATGCTCCTTCAACACATCTTTCCCTTTTTTTCTTTCTCAATCCAGATCCATAAATCCATAAAATTTTAAACTATCTGGTACCAAGTTTTCATTTTAGTTTATTAAATTGTACACATTACACTTGTGTAAGATGATGATGACGATGAGAAAGTCAAAAAAAATTAAATACAGTTTAACAAAGTATTTATCAGCTTTCTCAAAATGTACATTCCGTTTTTGTGTTGGTTTCTTATCTTTTTACAGAAATCACGATTTTGTGCTGGTAATGGTATAACTGAAAAATATTAAATTTTACATATTTATTCCACATAGAAACACTAATTGATAACATGTGTATATGATTTTTTTTTTTTTTTTTTTTACCTTTTTAAGAGAGTTAAACTATCTGGTACCAAGTTTTTATAATTAGACCACCTGCTAGTTTTGTCATTGTCCTTTCTCTGTTTTCACAGAGAGACAAGAACCTTTCACTCAGTTGAAACCAAGAAAACAAAGATATTGTCAGCAGCTGATTGGATATTTGAACTAGATATTATATATTTTTAATTCACTGCACCTGAATTATCAGATAAAAAGTTTCTTTAGAGTTATTTGTTGCATTCAGCCGAGCAGGACTTGGCCTGCAATAAGGGCGGGAATTTCCTCACAATGGCTGAAGTGATTCTAATCGGTAAACTGAGGATTCATAATGCTGTGTCCTCACAGCTGGCCGAATGATGTTTGGACTGTTTGTCTCCACAGCGGATATTTGGCGACGCCTCTGAGAAGAACCTCTACCTCTCCCAGCTCATCATCCTGGACACACTGGACAAGTGCCTGGCTGGGGTGAGTGACCCCGCCTGCAGACGCCTCATCCTCTTCGCTGCTCATATTTCTACACTGTTACCACTGAAGAGGAATTTATTCAAAGTTGCTTACATTATATCTAGTCAAAGTAACAGCTAATTTGTTTTTTTGTTTTTTTTATTTTGGTTGAATCATCTAATGGTGTAATAAAATAGTATGAGCTGAAAAAAATTCTTAAGTGGGGGAAAAACACTAATTTACTTTGTTCAAACCATAGTTATAAGTAAATAGGCTTTTTTATTTAGCTCTATTGTATTATAGCTTGTTTGGATCATAAGTTTAAGTCATTTTTAAGAAGAAAATGGGTCTAAAATCTCTCTTCACTGATTATTTTTAGATTTTTTTTATTGTTCAATAATAGTGAACTGATGATCTTTGGGTTATGGACTGTTGGTCTGGACAAAAAAAGACATTTTAGGTTGAATTTTCAGCTTTGGGAAACAGTGATCGACATTTTACATAATTTTATGAACCTAACAATTAATCAACCATTTGGATAATCAATAGATTAGTTCCTTAGTTCAAAGCTAAAAATATGCTGTTAAATACAATTTTACTTTAAATACACTTCATTTGTGTTCTTTTGACTTACAATACATTTAAATATCCATTACACAAAGTTGCAATACTCTTAATTGAGTGATTTATTTCGGCCTAATTTCAATTAATTAGTACACTTTTTTTTTTAAATCAGATTATGCATAATTCATACACAAGGCCACATTCATATCGAACCCTGCAGTGTTAGGAAATATTAACCAATTTTTTTTTTTTAATTAAGCAAACGATTGATCTTTTCAATAATCAATAGACTAGTCGACTATCAAAATACTTGTTAGTTGCAGCTCCAGTTGTTACCCACCTCTCAACCATATGTGTGACTCTGAAATAAAACCCATAAAGTGTTCAGTATGTGTACTGCCGTGCTTGTGTTCACCTCGACACAAAGCTCTGTTAATGTACTTATCCTCCACCAGTCACGCTCCCCTCGTCTCTGAAGCACCTCAGTCGTCCAGCAGGTCCGGATTACATTAGCAGGCGTTTCCTTACTCAAGTCATTGAACTTCTCTCAACTTCCTGTGCAGGATTTGTCATTAGTGTCCAGTCAGTTTGGAAGCCGGGTACCTGTCTGTATTTGTGCATTTGAGTTGAAACTGGTTTTAGATGCTATCCGATACATCTTACTTTCCATTAATGCTCAAGATCCAAAAATCAACTGTGTTTAGGTTTATGTTTTTCAGTATCAAGTTATGTCATGATGTGTCCAAAAGAAGCAGTGACATGTATATTACAAATATATTCAAAGCAAGAAAATTGTTAACGCTGTATATCGAACACAAAGTAATGATGGATGTTTGTATTTTTGAACAAAAGAAAAATGAGAAAAAGAAACTTCATTTACAGTGAGCATAGCTTTCAGAGTTTACGAGGTACACTTGAATGCACCAAATGGGTTATTGCAAACGGCTTGTGGTTCCACTTCGGTACAAAGCATATATGTAAAACACTAGAGAGATGTCTGAACCTAGTGAGGTTGTCGGTGTTCAAGTGCAGATATGTTGAGAGATGCTTAAGTAAAATAAGTTTGATCTCTTTTTTTTTTTTTTTTTTTCCTTATCAGATTTCCCAAAACTTTGTCTTATATAGGAAATCAGGGTATAACAGTTCTGAAATGGTCAGGAGTAGCAAAAAAAAAAAGCAATGCTGCTCCATAAACATCATATCATCATATTTTCTTGAAAATGGATCAATCATTGAATCAAACAGTCAGTCATTTAAAACAAATTTACAAACCACACATCAACTTTGATACAAAGTGGTCAGTTACCCCTTTTTTTCACCTGGTCCTTATTGAAAATAAATAATTAAAAAGTAGTATCAATAATCTTTTCAATCCACTGATATGAAATGTTTTATATCGATATCTTTCATTATATTATAGCTATCTCCACATTTAATTAATCCTAATGACATACTTAAATGTCATTTAAGTATGTCATTAAGCTTAAATGCTCCTAAATATATAAAGAAAATCGTCAATATTGAGCAATAAAACAAATTTTATCATTTTTTAAAATTTGTATATATATATATTAAATACATTTTATATTGCGTAATATTGATCTCAACCATTTAGTCCAATAAAATGTTGAGGTTAACAGGAATCTCTGCTGTCGGTTTATTGGTGAACAAAAAAGAGTAGAAACGACTTTGTACTAAATTATGAGCAAATATATTTAATACCATATTCCCTCAAATGGAGGGAATTAAAGACCTAACTCTAATATAAACCTGCTTACAATAAAATGTTCCTCCCTGTAGTCGCTTGAATTACATTTGAATCCTTCCCTCCTCTCTCCTGTCCTCAGCAATCCAAGGACTGCTTACGTCTGGATGAGACCATGCTGGTCAAACAGCTTCTGCCAGAGATCTGCCATTTCATCCACACGTACCGCGAGGGCCACCAGCACGCCGCCGAGCTCCGGGCCTCTGCCTCTGCTGTCCTCTTCTCTCTGAGCTGCAACAACTTCAACGCTGTCTTCAGCCGCATATCCACCAGGTAGCCTCAATACCCATCCTGCTTTATCACCACTTTTCATATAATATTTTTTTTGGAAGATCAATCACACATTTTGAGCATCTATGATAGCTAGTACCATCCTGGGTATTGGTAGGAAGTTTAGTTAAATACAAAAAAAAGTTAGGTTTCAGTATGGCATAGATGATCTAATCAGATAAAAATTCCACTTCTAATTTTTGACAAACTGCTTTTAAAGTGATGCTCTTTAAAACTAGACTTTGGCCCTGAGAGACCTTCTGCTGTCCCTGTTTCTTTATCTGGGGGGAGACAGACACAGGTTGTCAATGAGTCAATTAACGTATTTTCCCTACCATAAGGTGCACTGTACTAAAAGGCGCAGTCTCAGTCCCGTGTGTCATTACTCTATTTAACACACACGGGTAAGGCACCTAACTACAGGGCGTGGGTTTCGTATACACAAATAGATATATATACACAAATAGATATATACAAAAACAGAGTGGGAGCAAAACTGAGTTTGGTTGTGTTTTATTTAAGTATTGATTACAAAGTAATAACATTCTTTAATCATTGTGCGCATGGTAAAACACACGGATAAAACAAGCACACAAATTTGTGTATTTAAAAATAGAGCGGGTTATTGTTGTCAATCAAACCATCAAAGTCCTCATCCTCTGTCTCTGATTCCAACAGCAGCTAAATCTCCATCAAACATTCCAGCTTCAATTTCTTCACCATCAGAGTCACTTTCCACCACACAGCTCCGCAGAAATGATGCAATATAATCTGCTGGAAGTTGTGGCGCTACTGTAGTCCGCGTCCGGATGGAAAAATCGCCACGAAAACCAAAACAGACCTCCTCAAAATGTTCAATTTTCATTTCCTCTGCTAGCTTTACTACTTTTAGTTGAATGGTGACCGTTTGAACCCTTCTCCCACTTGTTCTTTGCTTGGAGATTCACTGCTCGGTGATCTACTGATCGAGTCTTTCCCCTAACTTGTGACTTGCCTTAAGTCTGCGAAAACTCAGCTGTGTAACTGATTGCCTTCAGTTTAAACTGTGCTTTATAAACATGTCTCTTTAACATTTACAGGGTTGTTAAAACAACAATGTTGTTAAAAAGACTTTTTAATGGGATAAACACTAAACATGTCTTCATGTGTTTGAGCACTCTGTGTGTGTCTTTAGGCTACAGGAGCTGACAGTGTGTTCGGAGGATAATGTGGATGTTCATGACATAGAGCTGATGCAGTACATCAATGTGGACTGTTCCAAGCTGAAGAGGCTGCTCCAAGGTTAGCATCTGATGCTCTTAACAGGTTAACCCAGACTTCAGAAATTATCATTATCATTTATTAGTTACTGTATTAAGTGTTGATTCTGTTTTTGTTTAGAAACTGTTTTAAAATTTAGATCCCTTAAGAAGCCTGCCCAACTCGCAGTCATCAACAGTTTAGAAAAGGTAGGTTTTCCACTGAAACAAATATCTGCACTGTCGGTCATGTGTCCTGTACTCTGCTTTGAGAGAAAAAATTACAAAACAAAAGAGAGAAATGTGCATTTGATTTAACCAGAATGAGTCAAACACAAACATGAACACCCCCTCCAGCTGCTGTCAATCAAACACAGATCTTAACACACCTTATGATAAATGATGGACAGCATCAAGAGATTTCCTTTTTCCTAATTTTAATAATACATACCTATTAACACTACATTTGAATATCCATCCTTAATTGTTTTGTTTTTATTAAACACATATAAGTATTATATGTATATATATTATATGTATATATATATATATATATAGTAAGGTTAGCTCAAGGAAAAGTGCTTGTGTCTTTTTTGTCAGTGTCCAGGTTGTTCCGACTCTTTTCTCTCTCTACAGGCATTTTGGAACTGGGTGGAGAATTACCCTGATGAGTTCACCATGCTCTACCAGCGACCGCAAGCAGACATGGCAGGTACGCAGAGACCGAGAGAGTCTCATACAACTTTACTTTATTATTGATTTTTCCAGCAAAGGTTCAGTCTATCACCAAATCTCGCATATGGGCACTTTTGTTGGAATTGTCCTTGTCACATCACCAAAAACTCATTATTGCACATATCCAACTCAAAATTTCTTTATTCGTTATTATACAAAAAGGTAAAAAATATTGACTCCAGGATAAGTAGATGTAAGTAATATTTAATATATAGTAATAATAATAAGTAAGTATAGTAGTAATTCATGTTATTACAATCAATATTAACAAATAAATATTTATTAAAAAGCCATGATAAAATGCCTGTAATCCCAATTATCTGGTGCCCTGCTGTCTGATTGGCAATCACATCAAAAACTCACATCTTAAACTTAATTTTTTATTATTAAGATATGTTATACATTATCTTTCTTGTTACCAGCCAATAATTTAGCAAAAGATACTTTCACTGTGAAATTTCTTGTGATGATATATACCTATGTTACCATAATGTATCTTAAAAATGTTGCACAAATGCAAATATTTCAATAAAAAAGTCAAGTTCTTCAGTTCATTTCAATCAAATATCAAGTCATGGAGACTAATTCAGTCTAAAGTCTTAAAATGTGTGACTTGAGTTAGACTCAAGTCATGTGACTCGAGTCTCCACATCTGGTGATTAAATGCATGCATCTCCTAAATTTTTAAAGACCGTTACCCATACCTATCTGATTCTTTAAGTTCCCTCGCTTTTTAAAGTGATGTGTGTTTTAACTGTTTGTGTGCGTGTGTTCTTAGATGCTGCAGAGAAATTGTTTGACCTGGTCGACAGCTTTGCAGAAAGTGCCAAGAGGAAGGCAGCTGTATGGCCTCTGCAGATCATCCTCCTCATCCTCTGTCCAGAGATCACACACACCATCTCCAAAGACACTGTGGAAGATAGTAAAGCCAACAAGGTGAATAACAGACACACAAACACAGACACAGACACACATACACACAGATACACACACAGGCTCACTGCCTTCCTTCCTGTCCTGTTGTGTATGAGCAGAAGCTGTTCATGGACAGTTTGCGGAAAGCTTTAGCAGGTCAGGGTGGCAGCAAGCAGCTGATGGAGAGCGCTGCTATCGCTTGTGTCAAACTGTGTAAAGCCTCCACTTACATCAACTGGGAGGATCACTCCACCATCTTCCTCCTGGTCCAGTCCATCGTCATGGATCTCAAGGTCTGATCATAAATTCTGTTCATGCTCTTCTTTTTAAAATGTTTTTAAAGACATTGAGCATAGTTTTTTTTTGTTGACAAAGGCAAAAATGACATAAAGTAAACCAAGTGTTTTTTTCCACACATTTTTTTTTCATACATCCTAGTATTGTAATATATTTTAGTTTGGATCTGCAGGTGAAAAAAACAATATTTTAGACAGTGTTGTGCTTTTTTCGACTTTTTGGGAGAAGAGTTACAAGCAACAAATACATAAAAACATATTTACTGAAAGTACAGAATTTTATGTACTACATTTGTGTTAACTATTTTGCTTCAATTCACAAAAGTTGTACAGATGGTCTATTCAAGCACTACTTTAGTACTACTCTGACCATATTACTGCATCGTAGTGCATTTTAACTATACGGAAAATAAGCACAGAAATACATTTTACATATTAGATGCAACATTTATTCAATTAGTTGCTAACTATTTAATTAATCACCAACTGTTTTGATAAATGATTAGTGGATTAGAATTATTTTTAGAATAGAATATCCACATTCTCAGGTTCCAGCTTCTCAAATCGGATTATTTTCTGGTTTCTTTAGTCGTGTACAACAGCAAGCTGATGATCAACCTTTTACACCATTTTATACTTCAATTATAATTTGTGTATACTCAAGTAGGCTATGTTTTATCACCACTACTGTTATTTTTTTCATTTTAGAACAGTGTATAGCTTTGAATATCTTTCAAACCTTCCTTGTGTGACCTGTGACCTTTCCCATCCCATCAGGCTTTGCTGTTCAACCCTTCCAAACCCTTCTGGAGGGGGACGGGCAGCCAGAACGCTGACGTGGAGCTTATGATGGACTGCTTTGTCTCCTGTTTCCGCATTAATCCTCATAACAACCAGCACTTTAAGGTGGACAGAAACAGTATTTTACAGTGGTTCTCCTGAAAAACGTCATTTGACAGAACTCTAATCCCTCTTCTCTTTATCTTGAAGGTCTGTTTGGCCGCCTCCGCCCCCTCCACTTTTCACTTCGTCCTGGTGAACTCCTTGCACAGAATAATCACCAATGTAAGTCTGTAGAGCTTCTTCTGTCTTCGGTGTTATAAGAACAGTGGGTTCCATCTCGCATCACTTCTCATTGTGCGTTATATGCTCTCAGTCTCATCTGGACTGGTGGCCAAAGATCGATGCGGTGTACTGCTACTCTGGTGAGCTGCGCTTCATGTTCTCAGAAACACTCAACCGGGTGGTCCAAGGCATCGGAACCCACGCTCCACTACGTATGACACCGGTAAGAGGACCTGACATCCGGGTAAAGCTTGTGACCAAAATGAATGCTGAGTGGAACTTTTATAGTGTAAAATCAACCTGTCTGTGCTCTCTGGTGGACAGACCAGAGATTTTTCCACCTATTTCATTTAAATTTTTTTTTTACTACGGTTTGTGAAATGAATCATTAAAAGATAAAAAATCAATTTAAAACGGGTAAATAATGCATACAACATGCATGACATACACTCACTGGCCACTTTATTAGGTACAACATGCTAGTAACGGGTTAGACCCCCTTTTGCCTTCAGAACTGCCTCAATTCTTCCTGGCATAGATTAACAAGGTGCTGGAAGCATTCCTCAGAGAGTTTGGTCCATATTGACATGATGGCATCACACAGTTGGCGCAGATTTGTCGGTTGCACATCCATCCATGATGCGAATCTCCAGTTCCACCACATCCCAAGATGCTCTATTGCAGGGGTGTCAAACTCAGGTCCTGGAGGGCCGAGTGGGTGCAGGTTTTTGTTCCAACCAGGCAGTTACACACCTGATTCTACTAATGAAGGTCCTCAGCAAGAGCTCTATTGGTTGATTAGTAGAATCAGGTGTGTTACTGCCTGGTTGGAACAAAAACCTGCACCCACTCGGCCCTCCAGGACCTGAGTTTGACACATGTGCTCTATTGGATTGAGATCTGGTGACTGTGGAGGCCATTTGAGTACAGTGAACTCATTGTCATGTTCAAGAAACCAGTCTGAGTGATTCCAGCTTTATGACATGGCGCATTATCCTGCTGAAAGTCAGGATAATGAATCAGAAGTTGGGGACATTGTGGTCATAAAGGGATGGACATGGTCAGCAACAAATCTCACACTCAACACTCAGGTGGGCTGTGGCGTTGCAACAATGCTCAATTGGTACCAAGGGGCCCAAAGAGTTCCAAGAAAATATTCCCCACAATATTCCCCACACCATTACACCACCACCATTACACCACCACCAGCAGCCTGAACCGTTGATACAAGGCAGGATGGATTCATGCTTTCATGTTGTTGATGCTAAATTCTGACCCCACCATCCGAATGTTGCAGCAGAAATCGAGACTCATCAGACCAGGCAACGTTTTTCCAATCTTTTATTGTCCAATTTCGATGAGCTTGTGCAAATTGTAGCCTCAGTTTCCTGTTCTTAGCTGAAAGGAGTGGCCCCCAGCGTGCTGCTGTAGCCCATCTGCCTCAAAATTCAATGTACTGTGCATTCAGAGATGCTCTCCCGCCTACCTACGGGTGGTTATTTGAGTCACTGTTGCCTTTCTATCAGCTCGAACCAGTCTGGCCATTCTGTAATACTCAGACCAGCCCTTCTGGCACCAACAACCATGCCACGTTCAAAGTCACTCAAATCACCTTTCTTCCCCATACTGATGCTTGGTTTGAACTGCAGAAGATTGTCTTGACCATGTCTACATGCCTAAATGCACTGAGTTGCTGCCATGTGATTGGCTGATTAGAAATTAAGTGTTAACGAGCAGTTGGACATGTGTACCTAATAAAGTGGCGGTGAGTGTATATTGATTTAACAACCTTGAAATCCATGAAATAAATAAATAATGAAAGACAAAATGTATAGAAGTGTATTGCTGCCACCCCAGAAATATAATAATAATATGAAAGGTTTGTTATGTCAGATAGTATCATGTTATTACATTATAAAATAATAATTTATATTAACCATGGACAGTTTTACATTATCACAAGTAATCATTTTTTCTGACAGAAATACACTTCTTCATTCATATCATTATTTGGGTACCATAATATACATATTCTGATTTTATATATATATAAATAATGAGATGCAAGTGGTGATGTATTTTTATCCTTACCAACCTTTTTACCTGATTCAATTACATACATTTTTTTCCCCTTGGTCTTTTTAGTTTACTTTTTTTTTTTTTTTTGAGAAAAACAATAAAATATTTGTTAAAATGATATATACTTTTAAATAGTGTTTTACTTCTAGCGAATGCATTTATACTTGAAATTTTTTTGCAGTACAAAACATTTAAGCAACTGTAGTTTATTTTCTATAATAATCCAAAATGGAGTGGGGATATCATCCAATGATAGGCGTTTTGAACCAGGTGACGTAAACAACCAGTTTGGCTTACAAAAATACCTCCTTTTTTCATTTTTTTTTTCTGTAATTCACACATTTCATCAGAAAACTTGTGTGTTATTAACACCTTGAATGTGCTGAGTTTCCTGGCACTGAACCTCCATGCTGTCTCTCACAGAGTCTGACATTCAAAGGGAAGATGACCAACAGCCTTAAGTTCAAAGAGAAAGCCACAGAACTGGACACTCGAAGCTACAAGTGCCTCCTCCTTGCTCTGGTTAAACTCATCCACGCTGACCCCAAACTCATGTTGCACGTGAGTCTGTCACAAGGGTTCTGCCATAGCTTTCTTTGAATGAATATCTTTTCAGAGCTGGATTTGTCTTCAGTTTCCTCATCCTTTTTGTTGCATGTGTTGTGTGTTAGAACCCTGTGAAGCAAGCTCCAGAGATGCAGAGCAGCACAGCAGAGCTCATCACCGGCCTGGTGCAGCTGGTGCCTCTAACCAACACCACCCAGCTGTCGCAAGAAGCCATGGAGGTCAGAAGCGCCTTCCTTCAACACTTTATGCCTCTCATTTCTCCCTGTAATCTCAAATTACTTAATAGAATAATACAATATGCATTTAAAATGATTTTCAGTGAACATTATGGATATTAGGAAGATTATATAATCTAGAAATCAAAGAAGTCCCCGAGAAGATGAGTATTACACTCAATAGACATGCAGCACACAGATTAAAAGAAAATGAATCCAAACTGACACAGATACTCAGAGGTATATTGAAAACGTACCAGGAATAGGAGGACTTAACTGCTGGAATTCTTTTATTGTATTGCATTCACTGTTTTATTGAAGTGTTAAATATAGAAAGAGCGAGTGGTGAGAAATGGGTCTATGAGAGATATTTCTCTCTTTAATAATTATATTAACACATTTTTTTCTAATCAACCGATTTTTCAAAATACTCACTTTACAAAAAATAAAATAAAGGAAAAAAGGGAAATCAAGAGAAAAATACAGCAAATACTGCATTCAACTTAAAGAACTACAATTTATACATTAACATCTGTTTAAAAAAGATTGGTTTTGGTAAATCTTTGAGGTAGTGGAATCATGGTTGTGTGAATGATGAAACATTCCTCTCCTCGCTCCTCTCTGTCTGTCAGGCTCTGCTAGTTCTGCACCAGCCAGAGACCATTGAGCTGTGGAACCCTGATGCTCCTATAGAGACGTTCTGGGACATCAGGTATGTTTCCATAAGGAGGACTAATAACTTTAAGAAAAATATTTTATATTTTGAAATTTTACCCCCAGGTTTTCCATCCTGCTTAGGTTATCATCATGAAAATGTTCATAAGTGATCTTAGCCCTGTTTACTTGGTGCATAGGTCTTCTGAATTTTACAGATCTGCATGGATATACACAGCAAACATCATCCATAGAATAAAATACAAAAACATGGGAAATAGAAAAACTAGGACACAAGAAGCAAATTACCCATCCTTACAAGAGAGAAAGACACATTGGCACTAACAAACAAAATCTCTCCTCCTGTGTCATCTTCAGTTCACAGGTGCTTTTCCTCATCTGCCGCAAACTGATTGGCCAGCAGCTGGTCAACGGGACAGAAGTTCTCAAATGGCTGAGGGAGATCCTTATCTGCCGGAACAAGTTTCTGCTGAAGAACAAGGTTTGCTCCTGCAGCAACAAACTGCTAATTGAGTTTGAGACATGTCAGATCCCACAAAGATCATCTTCACAATAAATTTCATCTCCCTTAGAGCAAATCTGTGACCATGACCTATGACCCATCTCCCTGGCTGCAGTGAATATCACAAGATATGACCAAGTTCGGCATAACAGCTGTCTGTAAATCTGTCTTTGATCCTCCAGGAATGTGCCACGATGGGCGGTGGAATACCTGTTTGCCGCCAGGCCCAAACCAAGCTGGAGGTTTGCCTCTACATGTTCCTGTGGAGTCCGGACACCGAGGCGGTGCTGGTGGCCATGTCGTGTTTCCGCCACCTCTGTGAAGAGGCGGACATCCGCAGTGCTGCTGACGAGGTGCCTGTGCAGACCATCCTGCCCAACTACGCCACCTTCAGTGAGCTGGCCTCCGTCAGCAACATGATGGGAACAGGTCAACCATTCCTAAACCGTTTAATGTCTGTCCACACGGCTCCTGATGCCCTCCTGGACCAGGATTTAACAGTCTCTTACTGTTCTCACAGGCCGCCCCACACTACAGAAGAGGGTGATGGCTCTGCTGAGGAGGATAGAGCACCCCACACAAGGAAACATCGGGGTAATGACCGGTCTTTGTTTATCACTGCTGGCTGAGGCTTCAGATGAGAGCCTTAACAGCTGAGTCAGCTTTTAAAATAGAGAAATAAATTCTTAAACATTTCACAGTGGTTTATCTTGTCAATGAAGATGCAGTCCTTTGTGTGGTGTTTTTTTTTCTTTTTTTAATCTTTTTTTTATTTAACATTTTCAAATAGGGACATAAGGGACATTATTACAATAAATATGGTAGTAAATAAGGACAGAGACAAAGATGGGTGAACAAACAAAAGGCACAACATTTAAACAAGAAAATAGTAATCAAATAAATTAAGCTACGACTGGGCTATTTCAGGCTTTCCCACAGTGTTTTATAAGTGGCCCACCTCACTAACAACAATTACCTCCCGCCAATCCCACGTATTGTAACATCATGTCAGCGAACAGGTTAAGAATCTGAGCCTAAACCTACCATATGCCCAGGTCTTAGGGACTTTCTATTTCTAGATAATAATAGAAATAATTTAAAAAATTCCCTCAATCAGCCCTTGATATGCAATAGTGTGTGTGTCCGTGTGTGTGTCTGTGTGTGTGTGTCCCCTCCCCCGCCTTTAGGCTTGGGAGGACACATATGGTAAATGGGACCAGGCAACCAAACAGATCCTCAACTTTCCCAAGAACAAGGCCGATGATGGGCAGGTAAGCATGTCCCAGAGGTGTGTTTGAGCCTTATCTCCGTCCATCAGGGTCCTCACACAGGAAGGAGGTCTTTGTGTTTTTATCTTTTCACAATCTGAACCAAAGAAGAGCCAATATCTGCCCAATGATTCTCTGAAAACACAGATTCCTGCAACAGCTGCTGATTATCATGAACTTCTTCTTTTGAAACTGAAAAAAAATCATTGATTCAGCATTTCAGTTAGTAGAGTTTTTTAAATACAAATATTTACTAGTTTTAATTTTGTGTCCCTGTGTTAATTTTTCATTTATCTTGTTAGCTTCATTTTTTTTTTTTTTAAATATGATGATTTTCTTTTAAATATTTGGGTGTTTTATTCTTAATGACCTACTTTCAAAATGTAGCTGTGGGCGATACATCTAGAGAATGTGTTTATTCAAGTATCACTCAATGATGTTTATTCAATAATTATCAATCATAAATCATAAAAGGAGTCTGAATGTGACCACTGTATATTGAACTTGATTTGTGGTTAGTCTGTTAAATGACTGACTTGATTCAATGATTGTTTATGAGCCACACAGGCGCAGCATTATTTTTTTTTCACACAAGTTTAGGCTGTATTGCACATCCCTGTATGTCGTGCTCCTGCCACTCAGTGTCTCTGTGTCTCCCCCCACAGCAGGAGTGGATCAACATGACCGGCTTCCTATGTGGTCTGGGTGGCGTGTGCCTGCAGCAACGCAGCACCCCTGGCCCGGCCACCTACAGCCCCCCCATGGGCCCCATGAGCGAGCGCAAACACTCCATGATCTCCATGAGCCCCTGTGAGGCGTCCAACCCTGTGGCCTCGGCCACCTCCTGCTCTTCGTCAGCCTCCAGCGAGACACCAGTCAGCCGCTTCCTGGACCGGCTGCTGGCCCTGCTGGTGTGTGGCCACGACCGCGTCGGCCTCCACGTCCGCACCAACGTCAAAGACCTGCTGGGCCTGGAGCTCAGCCCCGCCCTCTACCCCATGCTCTTCAACAAACTGAGGAACAGCATCGGGAAGTTCTTTGACACGCAGGGACCGGTGAGTAAAGATATTGTTTAATAATTGATGTTTCTTTAATCTCAGATCAGAAGTTTAGAGCTGCCAAGCACCCAGACACCAGACCAAATTGACTTTTCCAACTTGATACTCCACAATATTTTGTTTATATGAGGGTTGATAAAATATTATAACGCTCAAAATAATGCCGTCCAGTACGCCACCACCACTTACATAAAACAGAATTATTTTCTATTTGACCATGTCAACACAAACTGACAAAAACTTTACTAACTTTATTATACTAAAGTACAATTTAGACGGCACATTTTTCCTAATAACACTGTCTATTTTATTTAGACATAAAGTGTCAGACACGTTTATCTAATGTGTACACTAACTCTTTTCCAGGTTCCTATCAATGACACTAACACACAGTTTGTAGAGCAGACCATTGCCATCATGAAGAACCTGCTGGACAACCACACAGAGGGAAGTTCTGAACACCTGGGACAGGCCAGCATCGAGACCATGATGCTCAACCTGGTCAGGTCAGCACACGCGCATGCACACACACACACACACACACACACACACACACACACACACACACACACCCCTTCAAAAACCTCTGAGATAATAAGACAAAAAATATTAATGTCTGGTGAAATGACGAGTTTGTGTGGAAAATTAACAGACAAGTATTTTCGGATCCTTTAAGTAGTAACTAAACTAAAGTAACAGTGAGGACTATTTTGAAAGTTGATTATTCTATCGATTATTGAATTGATTAATTCATGAGTTGTTTGGTGCATAAAATGATGTAAAATGTCATTCACTATTTCACAGAGCTAAAGATTCAACCTAAAATTTATTTTTCTTTTTTTTTGTCCAGACCAGAGAATCCAAAACCCAAAGATCATCAGTTTACTATTATAGAAAACTAAAGAAACCAGAAAATAATCAGATTTTAGAAGCTAGAAACTGAATTTTGACTTTTTCTTCTTAAAATGACTTGATTAAAATAGTAGCTGATTAATGTAATAGTTGGCAACTGTTTGATTGTTGAAGCTCTAAACTCAGCTAATCAACACTTTTGTTCAGCTTCAAACAAACCTATAAATCTTTTGTGGAAAGTGGTTAAAATTCTGCATATGTTGTACAAGTGCCCTCTACAGGATGAAACTCAGATAATGAAGTTAGATATTGGATGATCCAGTTAATCCTGTCATATTTAATTAATGAACATTACCAACGAACCATCACCTCTCCACCTGCTATCAAAGCAACAAGCTGTTTTTGCAGCTCTGCTAAGTTGATTATAAACATTAGTTGCTTTGAAAATGGGGGAAATCATGTATTCCAGGTTGTCAAATGTTGTGTAGAGTAGAAAATCTTAGATGGAACATGGTGGATTTTTTTATGTGTATTGATCAGCATCTGTCCACTCAGGTATGTGCGTATCCTGGGAAACGTGGTCCATGCCATCCAGATCAAAACCAAACTGTGCCAGCTGGTGGAGGTGATGATGGAGAGAAGAGATGACCTGTCCTTCTGCCAAGAGATGAAATTCAGGTTAGTGAAATTCTGAATTTTCTTTTATTCAGATTAATTTGTTGTTTTTTGTGTGTCAGCTTGGAGCCGCTTATCTGCTCTGTTGTTTGTAGGAACAAGATGGTGGAGTATCTGACCGACTGGGTGATGGGGACATCCAACCAAGCTGCTGATGATGATATCAAGTGCCTGACGAGGTGCGTCAGGCAGGGTTACTCATCTCCTCACAACCTCCGCTCAGTCTGACAACTTCATTATAACCAGATGACACTGGATATTAACATGGTCCAAGAACATTATGGGACGTAAAGACCTTTTAAATATGACCTTTAAATGACATTTTGTACTCACTACTTCACAAATATATAATATTTACAAGAAATATAAATTCTACATATTATCTATTGTTTAATATTTGAGGTTTGCAGTGCATTTTACAAAATTCAGCCACACCAGCTGCATTGTATGCAATCAGCCACCAGGTGGTGCATGTGAGCAGCTCAGCTCTGCAGTCAGGCTGGAAGAGACATGGTTTGTCCATTTATAATAAGCAGTTTGGGTGTCTGCTCTTTAAACTCACTGACAATATTGGTAGTTACAGGCTGTATGGTCTTATATGCTAAACGTTCAAGTTTCAGCTATGTCTAATTTTGTGTGTGTTTGTGTGTCCGTGTGTCCGTGTGTCGGTTCAGGGACCTGGACCAAGCCAGTATGGAGGCAGTGGTGTCTCTGCTCGCTGGTCTTCCTCTACAGCCTGAGGAGGGTGATGGAGTGGAACTGATGGAGGCCAAATCTCAGCTCTTCCTTAAGTAAAAACACAGCTGCACTCCGTGGCTTTAGAGATGCTATTTGGGTCCAGAAGACACTGAAAAATTTAAAATACAGGACAACAACCTTTTGTTGTCTCAGGAAACACAAAAATTTAGAGGGGAAAGACAATAATTAAAGATGTCAGAAATCATGGCTGCAACTAACGTCAGTAAGATTTTTGAAACAATTAATCAATTAGTTGTTTGATTCATAAAATGGTGTAAGATGTTGATCCCTGTTTCCCAAAGACGAAGATGCAATATAGAAATAGTAATTATTTGCAGCCCTAAATGAAATAAGAATCCATACAAAAGATAACAGCCATGTTTGCCTCCTGCTGCTTGTGACAGAATCCTTCTGTGTTCTAACAACACTGTTGCTGCGTAGGTACTTCACACTGTTCATGAACCTGCTGAATGACTGCAGCGAGGTGGAGGATGAGGGTCAGGCAGTGGGCGGACGCAAGAGAGGAATGTCCCGCCGCCTGGCCTCACTTCGCCACTGCACCGTCCTGGCGATGTCTAACCTCCTCAACGCCAACGTAGACAGTGGCCTCATGCACTCCATTGGTTAGTCAGGCAAACTGCTATACATTTGTGATTTTATCACTAGTATGCTACAATCTGATCCAGCATTTTAAAGCAGTGCCCCCCCTTATGGAGGAAGAAAACATCTCTCCCATCAGCGTGATTGGGGTGTAATGTTAATTTATTTGTCTTCATTTTGCCACTGCCAACATTTTAGACACAGTAACACACCAGTCTTTCACAGTGAAGCCAAGCTCTACATACACTTCATCATATTTCCTCATCTTAGCTTTGAGAGACTTTTGTTTGTCTCTTTATCTCGGTCTCTCTCCACCTGTCTTCTCATCCCTGTTAAATATTTTTTCATGGCGTCCCCTGAGGGTCTGCGACACTTCGTCCTTCATGCCCCTAATGTAGTGGAGGTTCAATTGCACTTTTTTTTTAGGATGTAAAAAAAAAATAAAAAAAGCATGTTTCCCAAAGTCAAATGCGGCCCCCTTGACGGAGGGGGGGTGCACCTCACTATATGAGAACCACTGATTTGAAGTGAGGTGAAGAGTTGCGGATCGTTCACAACCGTTTAAGATTTCAGACACTGCTTCCTACTAGCCTTAAAACAATATCAAGATATATTGTCAATATCCATATCATGAATACAACAAGAAAATTCTATTCAATCTAATATTAATAGTTTGAACAGTGCTGCTTTCCCTTGATAATCGATCAATCATTGAATTAAGCAGACAAAAATAAATGAATAATAAAAAAATTAAAATGTATATAAATCAGTCACCACAATATTTGAAAGAAAATGATCAATTATTGTCAACATTGACTGATATAAACACATTTTTACAATACCCTTTTTTTATGTTGTCAAGCCCAACTTCCTACACGGAGAAGATTCCAGCAGATAAAAAATTGGGCTGATGTCTGAGTTTTGCTTTTAATTTGACTATTTTATTAGTCATATAACTTACACTTTTTACATAAATTCATAATTTAGTATAAGTTAATATTCCTCCCTCCCTCCCTCCCTCCCTCCCTCCTTCCCCCAGGTCTGGGCTACCACAAAGACCTGCAGACTCGCGCCACCTTCATGGAAGTGCTGACGAAGATCCTACAGCAGGGGACTGAGTTTGACACTCTGGCCGAGACGGTGCTGGCGGATCGCTTCGAGAGGCTGGTGGAGCTGGTCACCATGATGGGGGACCAGGGCGAGCTGCCCATCGCCATGGCGCTGGCTAACGTTGTCCCCGGCTCCCAGTGGGTCAGTAGTTTCACACTCAGGATGTGTCAGTTGAAACAGCATTGATCCGCCATCATTCAGTATGTGTCAGACAAGTAGAGAGTCTAATTGAAACAGTTTAGTATTAGAGGTTTTCACTACATAATCACATCCTGTTGATTCATTTTGGATTAACTCACACCATGAAGAAGAAAATGTGTGTAACTGAAGAAACTTTCAATTTATGCTGATGAAATTTTTCTACCTAGTGTGTGGGATGAAGCATTTAAAATAATATAGAAATTGCTGTACGAACAAATTACATAACAAATAGTAAGTAAATAAAGAAATAGGTAATATATATTGGTAAAATATATAGGTACAGGAGTTGGACATTCCTGTGAATTCAGTATATAAACTGTGAGTTGTGCAGCATATGATGATGATAATAACAATAAAGCAACATTTATTTGCAGTAGGTGACTTTCAGAAGTTACGCTACAGCAATCATCTCTGTGTCCTAATCTGACTGCAGTTCTCTGATTTTTAGTCAAACTAAGGTGTATAAACCGTGCAGGCTGTGCTGTGCTACATCATTTTTTTAGCTTTGGGGGCAATAGGGCTGAAAGTGATATTATAAATATTTGTGATTTTTCCAGGATGAGCTGGCTCGTGTCCTGGTGACGCTGTTTGACTCCCGCCACCTCCTCTACCAGCTGCTGTGGAACATGTTCTCCAAAGAGGTGGAGCTGGCTGACTCCATGCAGACACTCTTCAGAGGAAACAGCCTGGCCAGCAAAATAATGACCTTCTGTTTCAAGGTGGAAGATGCCCCAAAACATCAAAACATGCAGACATTATCAACAACATGTTTTACTGGAATACTTGATAAAATAAAGAATTTATAACACACTATATTTGACATCAGGTGTACGGGGCAGCTTACCTGCAGAAGCTACTGGAACCTTTATTGAGAGGAGTCATCACTACCCCTGAACACATCAGCTTTGAGGTGGATCCCACCAGGTAAAAGACTACATCACTGTGACATCAAATCTCGTTTTATAGTCCACATTTGGAAATGTCATCATTAGAACGGAAAAACTACATTGTCCAGTGCTCAGAAGGTTCTGAAGCTCTAAGCAGCAGTGTTATTTAAATTGCCTTATCTCAAGATCGCAGATCATTAGTTTCCTTAACATAAATAAGCTTTTTTTTTTTTCTCATGATACTAAACCAAAAAGCCTTCTTTTGCATTTTAGTCATTTAATACTTTTTGTTTTCATTTATTTTGTCTAAAAATGTTTTATTCTTTTCTCTAGGGCTTCCCTACAAAAGTCCAGTGCTTCTTTTTGACTCGAATTTCATAATTATTTAATGATAATGATTAATTCTATGAGCCTTTTTTCTCTGATTACTTTTTGGTTTCCTTAATCTTCTATAATTGCAAACTGATGATTTTTAGGTTGCAGACTTAGTCTGGATGAAAAAAAGACATTTAGGGTCAAATCTTTACCTGTGGGAAACTGTAATTTAACACCATTTTATGAACCAAGCAACTAATTGCCAGAATAAAATATCACCAAAAAAGTCACTGGTTGCAGCCCTAATTCCCTGTTTCTCCTGTCAGACTGGAACAGGGTGAGAACCTGGAGGAGAACCAGAGGAACCTGCTGCAGATCACAGAGCACTTCTTCCAGGCCATCATCGGCTCCTCCAGCGAGTTCCCCCCACAGCTCCGTAGCGTTTGCCACTGTCTCTACCAGGTAGACCCCCGACCCACTCCTCACTCCACTATAGCCCCTCCATCTGCTCACCTGGCCCCCCAGCTCTTACTCGTCTGTCACTTACACATTTGAAGCTCCTGCCTCCCCACTCTGAGGTTTCCTAATGCTGCTCAACTCACTGCTCTGTACATCACACGCATCATTGCATAGATTCTGCTCTTCTGTTCCATCAGTTTCATGTCCAGGAGTTTCCACACAGCGTTTGATACATCATCTAAAGCCATTTAGTGTCATTTTAAACATGGACCATATTTTCTTGGTTTTTGCCATCAGTTAATTGTTTACTTAGCTCGGCGTAGAAGTGCAGCTGTCGAGTAATAACAGTCTAGGGTAGATAAACCAACAAGCAGTTAAAACACTTTAAAGATGATCCACTGGAAAGAATGCTAATGTCAATCCTTCCTGTGGAATCTCATTAGCATTAGTGTTATATATAGATGTGTATATAACACTATATATATTACATATCTGTATATAACACTATAACAATGATTGGTTGATGAAGATCCTGACAAATGAGTGTTACAATTATAAATTGCTGGCTAAAAGAGGAGTTGTTGGTAATTTCAATTGTATTGTCTCTTTTATTTTTTTCCGCAAGACTGTGCAAACAAACGAGTAATAATCGGTACGACAAAAAAAACAATATTGAAAAGAGTTAAATAAGATACACCACCCATTAATATATATGTAATAGCAGTATTTCAAAATAATTAAAACAATTCTACAGATTTATAGTGTTACACCCATATTAATAAGTTCTTGTTATGAACCCACTGAATTTAATCACAAACCAGATTTTCTGTTTGCTTTAAGCTCACCTTTTGCTTCTCAAACTCAAACTACACTAACTGAACATATGGAAATTTTAGCAGCTAAGTGATCAGATATTTTCCTCAGGAGTTAAACAAAAACATGACTCCAAAAGAATGTATTTTGTCTCGGTCTACCTCATGTCGAAAGTTGGCTGTTATAAACTTGTTTTGTTGTTTTTTTTTTTTATTACCTTGTTCCCCCCCCCCAATTAGCCAAAAAATCAATGAATGCAGGTGTAAAGCTTTCATCTTATTGAAGTATAATTACAAATCTGTCTTGCATTCAGGGAAAAAAAGAACATAGCTTTGATTTCTGCAGCTTTATACACTCGCACAGCAGGTTTAATGAGTTATAAAAACAGAATGTGCAATAGAAACTGCGAATAAAAAAAATATATATATATATATAGTAAGTCGGTTACTGCTGCTGCATTTACTGCATTGCACCTGTAAGAGGTTATATGTAGTATGTGATGCGGTTTTGTGATTGATGGCAAAAACTATCAGAATGAGTCCCTTTATAAACTCAGATCACACAGGCTACACATGATAGTGACGCAGTGATGTGACAATATAGAAACACAAACAGGTCGTCACTCTACAGCTGTGATCACACCTACTCTGTCACTACTTTTCCTCTCTTCTGTCTCATTCAATTTGAAACCAGTGACACAAAGAAGACAAAATTTACAAAACTAACAACAGACTTGTGTCAATATCCAAAATTTAATATTGTGTTATTGCCCAGCCCAAATATCACCATATACAATACTATTATGGAAGAGATTAAAAAAAAATCCAAAAATATTAAGTCAAAAGTGATACATTAAAAATGTTTCTCAGGTGCATTGATATAAAGAACTGAGAGGTGCAGCATTCTTGGACTCAACCTCTTGTCCAGATGTGTGAAGCAAAAAAAAAGGCTCCTACTTGGTAAAGCTTGAACTCAAGAT
>JAYKQN010000009.1:24352500-24455000 GCA_036785175.1 Eupleurogrammus muticus
TGTGTACACCACGTTGTCAGAGGAAAAGGCCAAAAAACCATAGACTGCACAGAAAATAAATTGAAGTTATGCAATAAAGGATAAAAGATAGATGCGGCATTCATGAGGCTGCAGGCTGTAACACCTATGTGTGTGTGTGTTTGTGTGTGTGTGATGAATTACAGTGTATTGACAGGTGTTTACAGTGAAGCTGGGTTATCTGTCTCCATTACAGCGCCATGGCTCAGCCTCCCGGAGCCATTATCTACTCAGACCTGCCTAAACACACACATGGAGACAGGAAGCCCCGCCGGCTGCCAGCAGGACCCTCGCACAAGGCCGCGGCAAGCGGGCCTTTCTGGGAGGGGGGATGCAATCTAACACCCAAACAGAGACGATGTCCTACGCCCGTCGCTTTTCTTTGATCTGTACTAATGTCAGCATGTCCGAAATCAGAAGAGAGCCTCTTAGTTGTTGTGGCTGACATTTGGAAGTGGTCTGACTCAGTGTCTGATCCACATCCTTATGTGATGAAGCAAACAAAAGTTTTTGCTTCCACTGGAGACTATAAGATAAAACACTCCTGCGTCTGCATCAGTGATTAATTACTGAGGAATCGGCTGTCCTCTATCGACACAAACCCCTCGTGCACTCCAAAAGATCCAGATTAACTCATCTCTGCTGTCACCTGTTCAGTGGTCTGACGCATGTCTCCTTCAACGTATTTTCTCTTTTTTTGGTTGTAAAAGATCAACGCTTATTAACTCCAAATCCAACAGTAACTATACATGATCCTACAGCACCAAACTAGTATACATTTATAGCCGTAATTATAGCTGCTGCTGAACATTGATGATGAACTGATAAAAAAAGAGTTGAGAATCCTTCTCACTTCCATGTTAAAATGTCAGAAACTAGTTTAACCGGAAACCACTTTTAGATGAGGAACATGTGACCACTGGAAGTTTGTTCAGTTCAGGTGAAGGAAGCAATTCAGGCTTATTTTTACCAGCTGCAAATGTTTTTGTCATTCATTCAGACATTATTGGAAGTAGAATTACTGTTAAGGAAAATGGGAAAAGAAAATAAGTATATCATTTTGTTGATGTAGTATGGGGGAAAATGCAATATACTGAGATGTATGGTTTGTTAAATCATTTTTCACTTATTTTATAATGCAAATCAGACTTATCTACCTTTATTTTCACCTTATTTTAACTTGTTTATGCTTTCAAATGTGCATGATCCCTGAAGTTTCTAATACAAATTACTTTACAGATTACTGAACATAATACCACACAGTATAAAAACAGGCTTTTTTTTATTATTTTAAATCATTTCATATATAAACTGCTAAACCTTTCGTGATCTAAAAAGCTGACAGAGAAATAGATCTGATTGCTCAAAGATGAAATCTTTCAGGACAAACACAGACCTGTTGAATATAAGGTTCAAATGTTCCTATCAACCTTCAGAGTCATATTGTTTGAACCCTGGCTGTGTGGTGAGTGTGTGGGTTTGTAAACATTGTGGTAACCCCCAGGCCAGGTACTGTCTGTCGGTATATGAGGTGGTACCACCAGTCTCCTGCTGCCTTTTAATTATGACTAGAGGTGGGGGGAGTGATTTTTAATGAAAATGGGCCACATCATAAAAGCAGATTTAAGTAGGTTCATCCACAGTTCAGGCTCAAGGACAGTAAACACTCAAATAATAATGGCCGTACCACTCACACTGCAAACACACCAGATAAGATTAGATCGCCTAGACCCATGTGTGTCTGCGTGACTGTGTGTGTGTGTAGCATCAAATAACATAAAAATACTAAGAAAACTATCACAAATAGAGCACATAGGGGAGAAAAAAGGGGTGTTTTCATTAGAAATTGGATAAAAGGGCCAAAAATTACCATGATGATGTATGAAAATTATGACTCTATCTATTCATGAATATAGTGTGATACTTCACAGTGCAGCAAGTTGGTTGATTAGAGCTGCAACAATTAGCTGAATAATCGATTAGTCGCCAAACTCATCACCTATTTTGATAATTGCTGAATCAATTTGAGTAATTTTTAGAAAGAAAATATCTAAATTATCTGGTTCCAGCTTCTCAAATATTATTCATTTTTGGTTTCTTTAGTCGTCTATAATAGTAAACGGATAATATTTAGGTTGTGGAGTGTTAGTCTGGACAAAAAAAGACATTTCAGGTTCAATCATTGGCTTTTCTGATTGCTGATTAATCTATACATTATTGAAACAATAAATAGTTTAGTTGTTTGCCATTTAAAATTATGTAAAATGTTGTTTTCCAAAGCTGAAGCACTTAAGGTAACAGATTTTTGTTCTTAAACTCACCAGCAACATGTGTCCATTTTGCAAACTTGCATCATCATCTACATGAATCTCATCAGATGTCATCTGATATCAGAAAAGTCAGTGCAGATCTAAACTTTGTGAAGGGTATAATGTTTGGGTTTCATCAGAACAGAGAATGGAGGAGTGTTTGGTAAAATACAAAGATTTGAGAAGTTGGAACAGGAGAATCAAATCAATTATTAGAATGGTTGGTGATTAATATAAAAGTTGGCAAGTAATCAATTAACCAACTAATGGTTGCACTATAATGATAGATGATATCAGACCTGTAAGGGCAGAAATGTAATCTTTTGTAATGACTTCAAATAACTTCCTGAAGGAATAATAAATCTAAATCCACCAAATGAAGACTTATCTTTATATATCATGTGTTATTTAGTCAAGATAACTTTTTGCAGCACACTTTTTTCTGCTTGAAAATATCTCAAATGAAATATAAAATAGTTGCCGTTTAATGTAAAAGTTAAAACTTCGGGTTAATCAACGAATCATTGCAGCTTTACTGAAAACCACTGGAAACAGTTTGGCTGTGCATCAGTCTCCACAACTAGCATCAAAACACCAGATGAGGAAGTATCATTTAGAAAGCTAGCTTTAGCTGTTCATTTATCTGTCTATTCTTATAGTCACAGAATGTGCGATTTATTCATGGGGTTATTCAGAAATACGTGTAGTGAGTGAGTTTGGCCCCATATAGAGTACAATTCTCAAAACGATCAGAGTGACAGCGAGAGTTCAGCCACCGACTAATTTTAACATTCATCCATCCTCCCCCGATCGGTTCTGTGACAGAGGGAGAGGAGAAGGGAACTAATCGGTGGGAAGTTGCCCAGAAGCTGCTGACCTGGAGTAGGATGAGAGCCACAGTGTGTGTGTGTGTGTGTGTGTGTGTGTTTGTGTGTTTGTGTGTGTGTGTGTGTGTCTGTGTGTGTGGTGTGTGTGTTTGTGTGTTTGTGTGTGTGTATGTGTGTCTGTGTGTGTGTGTGTGTGTGTGTGTGTGTGTGTGTATGTGTGTGTGCCCAGAGGCGGTCGGGGAGAAGACAGCAGCAGCATCCTGGCAGGACATTGGGGACTCGGTTCCCAGCAGCGCTCGCCACTCCGCTGCTGGAAGCTTCTCCCTGCTGGGTCAATGCTGCCTTTCTCCGGGGGATTTCTGCTTTTTCCCAAGGCTGTGCCCAGCTCGCGCTCTCACTCACTCTCTCCCTCTCTCTGTGCCAAATGACCCCGAGTTCGGCCACTCGCTTCCCTTATCTGTCCTTTCCCAGGGCTGTGGTACTATGTCTGTGTCCCCCCCGTTTGTCACCAGTCGGAGGGTGACTTTACACAAATAAGATTCCACACACTTACGGGAGAGTCTCATCTGATCGTGAGATTCACTAATTACTTACATTATGTCATCATATTTTCGTTTATCAAATTTTATTTTGGGATGTGTTATGAATCAACACCAACTGAGACACAATTGTAAAGTAGAACTAAATTGATATGATATTTTTAACATTCTTTAGAAATAATTGGTCCCTCTGAGTTAATACTTTATAGAAAGACTAATTACAGCTGCAAGTCTTGGAAAATGTCTCTATCCATTTTGAACTGCATTCTGCTGCAGCTCAGTCAAGTTAGATGTAGAGCATTTGTGAACAGCAGTTTTTAGATTGATTGATTAGATTCAGGTCTAGACTCTGACTTGTCTTTCTAACACCTGGATACGTTTAGTTTTGAACCATTCCATTGTAGATATGGCCTTAACTTTAGGATGATTGTCTTGTTGGAAGGTAAGCCTCTGTCCTTGTTTCAGGTCTTTTACAGACTCCAACAGGTTTTCTTTCAAAATGTCCCTCTATTTCGTTCCATCATCCATCCATCAATTTTAACCATCTTCTCTGTCACTACTGAAGAAAAGCAGCTCCAGACCATGTTTGGCAGTGGGATGGTGTGTTCAGGGTTACTTTTACAGCATTTTGCATTTTGGCCAGAAAGTACAATTCTAGATATCTTTCACATATTTAGTGCATGCCAGGTGTCTTATAGCAAACTCCAAACACAACTTTTTACTAATTTGTTTATGAAATGGCTTTATTCTTGCTACTCTTCCATAAAGGCCAGATGTGTGCACTGTGTGACTCATAGTTTCCTATGGGCAGATTCCTCCATCTCAGCAGTGGATCTCTATAGTTCATCCAGAGTGATCTTGAGATTAATCATTTAGTTGTTTGGATCTTAAAATATTGATCACTGTTTCCCAAAGCTAAAGAGCTCAAGGTAACAGCTTTTTGTTGCTTGTTGTTGTTTGTAAACTAATGATCTTTGGGTTGTGGACTGTTGGTCAGGACAAAAAAAACATTTTAGGTTGGATCTTTAGCTGTAGGAAACAGTTTTTGAAATTTTACCGAATTTTTCCAGGTTCTCCAGCTTCTTCACGGTACAAAAAAGTGCTGAGGTTAATTGGAGACTCTAAGTGTATCCTACCTCTTACCTGTACTGTGCTGGGATCGGCTCCAGTAAACTCTCTAAACTCTAGTGAGAAATAAGTGGGTATAGAAAACTATTGACAACTTAAATAATCAATTGATTAATGAACTGTTAGAATAGTTGTTACCTACAGCTCTATTTGTTATAAATGAGTCTTCACAAACACAACAAGCTGACTACCTGGTAAACTCAATCTGTCCTGTTATCTGTAGACTGATTTAGGTTAGGTACATACTCTTCTACAGTAGTAAGGTTATATTTAAACCATTACACAGCAGAAGAAGCACATGTTGCTAGTTCGGACCTTCTCGCTCCAGCGGTGGGTGTTGCTGGGGCTTTCTGACAGTGGCACAGTGCTGCGATGGTTGAGTTCCCATGCTAGGCTGTGTTTACCCTGGGCTATTTCTGCATGCTCACACACACACACTTTGCCCTGTCGTACCCCCTCCTTGTAATTTCTCATCCCTCCCTCTCGTCCGCCCGCTCTGTCCCCTCTGGAGTCCTGGAGGGTTATGTGAACGGCCAGAGAGGAAGGCTGAGAAAAAGACGGGAGGAGTGTGAAAGAGGAGAGAGATGCTGCGGGGTCATCGTTGAGTCATCATATTCCCTGGTAAAGGCTCGCTGCACGGAGCCTGCATGAGTGTATGTGTGAGTGTGTATGAGTGTGCATATGTCTGAGTGGGTGGCTAAGATTTGCACATTCCAGCAAACAAGTGTATTTTATGTTTCAGTGTGTTCAGATTTATTAATGTATGTCCTGTGTGACTGGACGTGTTACTTTTAACCCAGATAAGTGACGCTTCTTCCCATGATCACACATTACATCTCTTAAATGTATTTAGCTTCTTAGTGACTCTACAAACTTTTCTCTGGTCTATTAACTCAGTGTCTGAAAAAAGTCTTCATGAATGGCTCATCAGTTTCCTAAAGGGAATGTGAAGATGCTGAAGATGAAACTCATCTCTTCCCTTGGTATCAACTATATATGATAGTAGACATGCAACTAACGGCTATTCTGATACTCAATTAATCTATTGTTTATTGAAACAATCAATTAGTTGTTTGGTTCATAAAATTATGTAAAATGTTGATGACTGTTTCTCAAAGCTGAAGATTCAACCTAAAATGTCTCTTTTTGTCGGGACCAACAGTTCACAAACCAAGATCATCAGTTTACTATTATAGAAGAATAAAGAGATCAGGAAATAATCAGAAAGAGAAACTGGAATCCTAGAATTTTCAAGAAGACATTCTTTTCTTAAAAATAACTCGTATTGATTCCTTAATTATCAAAATAGTTGGTGATTAATGTAAAAGTTGGTAAATAATCAATTAATCAACTAATCATTGCAGCTTTAATCTAACAACAGTTGACTATTGGGGGCAACGTCCAGTGTTTCTTCTTCCATCTGTTGGTCATTTTTCACTATCTGACAAACTCCTATAAATCTGAAGATTAAAAAACAATAACAATCATCAAAAGCTAAACAAACTCAAACAATGGTTCAATCTCTATCTCCACACAGACTTGGCGCTTTTGTTAATACTGTTAGTACTTGGTAACTAATCAATTAATAACTGATCATTGCAGCTGTTACTTACACTAGAAGAAGGAATCTGAGCATGATGTGTATTCACATATCTTGAGTACAGATCATTCACACTCAGCAGGTGTGAAGCACCAAGAACAGAAATTGAAATCATTACTGAAAAAACAAACAATGTTTCCTATGAGTCAGTTTTACGTGAGTAGATCTGCTGTTAAAACATCTTTTTCTTTTACTGCACTCTCACTATCATCCCCATCACATCCCTGCTCTCTCTCGCTTCCTCCTCCTCCTCTTTCTCCTTTCATCTCTCCTCCTCCTGCCCAGTATCTGTGTGGCCTGGCTTCGCCCCTCAGCTGTAACTCAAGCCATAAACAAACTGCCTTACATGCTGTAATCACAAAGCACAAACTGCCAGACCACGGAGCCACGTTTCATCCGGCTACAGAAAACAGAGAGGAGGAGGAGGAGGAGGAGGAGGAGGAGGGGGAAGAGGAGGAGATGTTGTAGCCTCCTCCTCCCAACAGATGCAGTTTGTAGTATCAGTTTGCTAAAGTGCGACTGGGAAGAGGCAGATAGACACGGAGCAGCGGCAGCGTATCTCTGAGCTGTTCCACATTGCCCCGCGCTGATCAAAGTGCTGCACAGCCTTTGTGGCTAATTGTGGGGATTATCTGTAAGTGCTTGCCCGGCATGGTTTTATAGGGTCGGTGTCACACACACACAAACACACACACATACATACACACACAAACACACACACACAAGCACATGCATGCACACACACACACAAACGCACGCACGCACGCACGCATGCACGCACGCACGCACGCACGCACGCACGCACGCACGCACGCACACACACACACACACACACACACATACAGAGTCCAGTAATCACAGAGGAAATGCACATCTGACCTCGGATGAATAACTAAAATTTTTATGTATTTGTGGAGTAAAACAATGGAAGAAAATAGGATTCAGAGCAAACTGAGGAGTGAAATACTGGTTTCAAAATGGGACGGTATCCAGGAGACATTAAAATGTGCACACACACATTTGCGCACAGGCACACACACACACACACACACACACACAAACACACAGGCAGACATATCCTGTCGTGTTGATCCAGTTTCAAGGACAGTGGCGAGACTGGAAGGGTTGGAGTGCCAAATGACTTGTCAGTGTCAGTTGTAAAGCTGCCTCCCTTAAAGCCACTTCTCCCTGCTGACACACACAAACACACACACGCACGCACGCGCACACACACACGCACAAAACTGTGGTCAGCTGAGCAGATCCTAAGTGAGGTCAGGAGTAGTTTGGAAACTCATGCACACAGCTCACAAAGAGACTTTCTTTCTAGGGTTTATGACTCTCCTCTATAGTTTTCCCAACCACAAACACACACACATATACACACACACGCACACACACGAGACAGATGCACAAAAAAAACTCACACAAAGCTGATATAGCGGATATGGTTTTGTGAGGGGAAGAAGGGGAAGAAGGGGAAGAAGGGTGTATGGTCGGCGTCAGGTCCAAGCAATTATCCAAGTGTCCAAACCTCTTTCAGGCAGCCACAGCGGAGCCAGACAGAGCGCTCTCTCTCACACACACACACACACACACACACACAGACACACACACACACACACACACACACACACACACACACACACACACACACACACACACACACACACACACACATCCCAACCGAGGGATTTACCCAGGATAATTCCACTTCTATTCACCATGAGAGGTTTTACAAGGTTAGGTCCAAAATCTCTGAGCCACTGCTAACTACAAGCGGACTACCAGCTGGCCCTTGGCCTCCAGTCTCAAAGCTCAAGTGCTTGATTCTCTGCGTTTTGCGCCTGGAGCCCCGAGGACCTTTCCCCAACGAGACGAGTGTTGGAGACAATGGCGAGGGGCTAATCTTGTCTTTATGCAGTGGTGCTCAGGTGAGGAAGCGTGTCAAAGGTTAAGCCGGGAGATTCAGAGCCGCACACACAAGTTAATTAAAGTTTATCTAAGGGGGCGAGAGAGTCTCTCCAGAGTCTGAGAAGAGGAACGCTGTTGGCTTCAAAGATGGAAAACACTCGTAAGGGATCAGATCTGCGCAATTAATGAGCAATTTGCTGCTACTTTTGGATGATTAGGCAGAACAGGTGGAAGTGTGTGTGTGTTTGGGTTGAAAGAGGACCAGGTGCAGCAGGTAAAAACACACATTTCTTTTTCTAAATGACCCAATGACCCAACATTTTTTGATAGATATGCTCAACAATATTCTGAGACGAAATTCATAAAAACACAGATAGTTAAAGTCCTTCCTCCCTGAACCTGTTTGTAAATCACTTTGTCTTAAACCCTGCAGTTTATAATCCCCTGAATTACTTTTTAGTGTTTAGCTGGGGAGAAAAATCTTGCTCTAAACGTCCAGTTTGTGTTTAAATCCTATGGAAACGGAGCCAAACTTATGCTGAACACAGTGTGAAAAATTAACGCTAACATAAACACCAGCTCGCCTGCGGTGAACTTTGCTGTTTTTTTGGATGATACCTGGGATTTAGAGGAGGGTTTTGGCAGCTTTGTTGCTTTTAAAAAGGATAAATACGGAGCGTCATGCTGGGATCAAACGGCCGACCTGAAAGTGGCATTAACACCTTGCTGCAGCCAATGAGCGTCTTCCTGTGGGTTTTCCTGTTAGCGCGGTGCTACGCTAACTCGGCTTCTCATTAAGCCCACTGGAAGCGGCCTCAGGCCCCACTCCTACCTAGGATTGTAAATACACTCTTGGTGACATCAGGAAGATTAAAGAGTGTCGTTTTCTGTGAGCGACATGTTGCCCCGACAGGCGAAAAAAAAAAATGGAGGGAGAAACAGCAGGCCGGAGCGTGAGCGTGAAAACAGCTGGACAGCAGCCGTGTGTTGACCTTGAAAAGTGCATCTGTATAAAACATTACAAAAGCCCTGAGAGACACTCAACCAATACATAAAGGACACTGTCTGCTCATCTTCACTCCTCCTCTTCCTCCTTCCTTCCTCTGCATCCCTTTCTCCAGACTGCTCTCTTTTTATATTCCTCCCGAGGTTATCCTCTTCCTCTTCTACACGTACGCTGTCTGTTTCTTCATTCACTCTTTTGTTCCGAGGTTTTTTTTTTTTTCCCCCTCATTCCTTTTTCAAGTGACCTGAACAAAAAGCGCACAGCGTCGACACTGAAGGCTGAAAGTGCCATCAAATGCTGAACAAGTGAATTCTGTAGGGAAGGAATGGCCTTCATGCCTTTAAAAAAGAAACGTTCATGTTGAAAGAGCTTTTTTCAGTTTTTTTCAAGTAAATGTCTGCACATAACTAGCGTTTCATGTAGGAATACACAAACACTTTTTTTCAGAAGTAATCACTTTATCTTGCTTTAAAACTAATAATTAGCTTATTCTTAATAATGTAAATAAACAAGAAAATGCAATAAAAGTATCATTGCTTGAAAACAATACTTCCTAATGTAAAAGCCCTTCATAATACTATTTACAGTATAGGAATATTAAAGCTAAATATACTTAGGAAGCACGACTGTTTTTGGTTGTCGAATAATCTATTGATTATTGAAACTGTTGCAGAATGTCATGCTATGATTTAGACAAGACATGTATCTGTTTTAACAGTTGTTAACTTGAAGACTTGTAGAACTGAAATGATTAGTTGATTAATCAACAACTATTCATTAATCACCAACTATTTAGATTATTGATTAATCAATTCCAGTGATTTTAGAGAGTAACCAGAAAATAATCAGATTTTGAAAATGTGGAAAATGAGTTGGAACAACTTAATTTCATGAGTGATCAACTTTTGTTTACACTGTTAATTCTAATTATAGAGGAAAATCTTAATCCTTGAGCTTATTTTGTTCATTGAACATAGTTTTATTAGAAGTTCTCAAACTCAAAAAGACAGATGCAAACTGTTCATTTTTGTTGTTGTTTGTTGTACATTATGCAGAGGCAGACACGCTGAGATAAATGTACAGATGTTAAAGTGGTGGGAAGCAGCAGAGCCTTCAGGCCTGTGCTGTGGATCCCCACCTCTCAGATGATCTTTGGCTGGCTGCTGTAACACAGACAGAGTTTAGGTTCAGTCTGTCATCACGTTACTCATGTAATCAGGGCTAATGAGCAACAGCTGATATGAAACCTCTGTCAGGAAACCTCCTCAACCAAACCACAGGAAGAGAAGTTCAGCACCATCTCAGACTCAAACTAGTAAAGGAACTGATCAGGAAGAAAAGAGGAGAGATCCATCTGTGCCAGGTCTGTCCCATTCGCTGCCGTACAGTATATACAAATAAGATGCTTTTACTGCAGCCTGTTAAGGAGAAGGTGTAATATAAGGTCGATCTCATTTGAAATATTTGTGTAGATTTAGGTTGCAAATAACAACTGTTTGATTATAGAAAGGATTGGTTCATAAAAAAGTAAAATTTCAATCTATTTCCAAAGATGAAGATTCAACCTAAAATGTCTTTTTTTGTCCAGACCAACAGTCCACAACCCAAAGATCATCAGTTTACTATTGTAGAAGACTAAAGAAAGTAGAAAACAATCATATTTGAGAAGCAAGAACCAGAGAATTTGAACTTTTTCTCTATAAAACTAAATCGAATTCAATAATTGATTATGAAAATAGTTAGGCAAATAATAAAACAAATGACAACTAATCAATAATTCATCACAGCTGTAGTGCAGAGTAATAGTAAAAGTACTGCAGCATAAATAACGTTATTGCTCATTTAAGAAAAAACAAAGATAGAAAAATAAAAGAAACTTGCACGTTTTATCCAGCGCCTGTGAGAGATTTGTCTTCCCGCTGTCAAAACGTCATGTACATGTGGCGTGGATAACGCGGCGCTGACCCCTACTTGACCCGTCCCGCCATCTGCTTTGACTGAGCTACGCCAGCCACTGCCTATGTGGTTACTGACCCATTCCACACACCAAAAACCAAGACAGATGCCCCTGATAGCCAACTCAACCCCCCCAGTCCCCCACGTCACACAAACACACCCAACAGCAGTTCAGCCCACCAGGTAGCATAAGAGCTAGCCGCACATGCTACATGATGACGGTGGATATTGATCAGTGCAGTGCACGAAACACAGGTGGAGTTTACAGGATGTGTGTTTGTGTGTGTGCGTGTGCGCACACAAGCTGTGCGTGTTTACTGGGAAATGTATGTATGGGCATGAAACACATAAGCTGCACTCATAAAAGAACATGTCACACACACGAGACAGAATGAAAGACCTTCAAACATATAGAGACATAAACCCACACACGCATGCTAGTTCTTGCGTGCAGCACACTCACTCACACACACACAGGCGCACGCGCGCACGGGGGAGGCCGTGGTCCATCCTCTGACCGGTCGGTGACCTGACAGCCCAGCAGCTGCTGCTGTTTGATGTTTCACTCTGAGGATCACATTTCATTTGCAGACTCTTCAGCCAATAGTGGGAAGACAGAGATGGTGGGAGGCTCTTCTTCCTCAATTTAGCCTCTGCCATAGTGCCACAAACTAAAAAAACGCCAGAGGGAAAGGCTACCATGTAAAGAGCTGTGCATAAACTCCACATGTATGAACATTTTCATGTCTGCACACATCTTACTTCAGAGGCTGTGACAGGAAGAACAGTTCATAACGTGAGAATGCATTCACACATTAGGAAAGTCAAGTGACACATCAGTGTGTGTGTGTGTGTGTGTGTGTGTGTGTGTGTGTTTGTGTGTGTGCAGCAGATGGAGACAGGCTGGACATTAGACCCTCTGGCCTGATGACATGAAGTCATCACATGACAGCAGAGCTGAACACGGCCTACAGAGACACACACTTACTCAGCCGCATCCGATGCGAGGTGAGAACAGTGGCATATTGGAATAGCTGAAATAATGTATACCTTATCCAACATTACATTTAATAGTGCAAGGTATATTGTGATGGAATACACAACCTGAACATGTTTTACTATTTTAATAATGAAACATAATATATTATATTTATTTTTTTATTATATTTATTTTCATACTATATGGAAATCAGTGGAAGCCAGAGACTGCTTGGCTAGGCTAAGAAAAAAAGTAAATAAAATAAAAGTAAATAAAAAAAAAAATATATATATATATATATATATATTTTATTTGATTTACTTTATATATATATATATATATATATATATATATATATATATATATATATATAATATAGGCATACACATACTGATACAACTTGTAAATGTTATGCTGAATTTCAGAATCAGTAAGTCATGATGACCATAGTAATGTGAAGCTGGATGAATCATCTGTAAACTGACAACACCATTGTTCATCAGGAAATTTGCTGAAATGCTTCATAGCAGAGAAAGTGGATTCCCTTTCACTGTGGCAGAGCAGCAGACTTCACAGCTTCTGAAAAAAATACTTCAAACATGTGTACACAGCGGCACACAAAGTACTCAGAAACTTTACTGAAGTAAAAGTAGAAAAAAGTCATCAAATACCATCAAAACACTTTTGTCCATTAAGGACATTTTTAAATAATAATAATATTAATCTTCTTTTACCATTATTTTAAAAATGTCCCGAATGTACAAAAAGTTTGATTACACAGACTGTTATATATTATGTTATATATACCATATTTAACAGTCTATATTATAGTACTTGTTCTAATCACTAAATATGAAAACATTTTAATGTTTTATTTTTTCAATGTGCAGCGAATTTGAGATACTTTGGGTAGACTAATAATAAAAGTAATGCAATAACAAAAATGGCAGAAAATGTATTAAAAGAGAAAATAAAATAAAAAAAATAGAATATTAAAGTAATCTCAAAGTAACTGCAGCTGTCAGATAAATATAGTGGAGTAAAGAAAAAAGAACACTTGAGTAAATGCATAAATACTGCATTATAATATCTGTCAACATTTAAATAAGTTGCACATTTAAAAAAAATAGATAATTGAATAGTAATATTTTAAAATGATTTGTAAAATATTCAAACTCGTCTGAACAAATTGACAGTTTTAAAAACGCTAGACGTAGTTCTGCACCTAGTATGAAAAGCGGCAGCTGATGTGAAAGCAGACAACGTGTTTTCACTCGTGTCCTTGTCATTCCCTCTGCTGTTGATGAGGAGATCTGGCCTCGCAGTGTGTGGCCACTCAAGAGTGAGAAAACGAAGAGAGACTGCCCCGGGCTAAAGGGCAGCTTTACTCAGTTCGTCAAACACACACATGCACTCGCGCGCACACACACACACACACACACACACACACACACATGAAGAGGGTCTCAAATAAGCATCTTTACCAGGAATTCAAGAATAAGGAGGCTTCAGCACCATGTGTGGCTGCTCACCCTTGACTGAACACACACACACACACACACACACACACACACACACACACACACACACGTAGATGCAGTATACTCAAGAGGCAGCCACAAACACAGAAAACATGCAAACATGCACATGCACATGCACACACACCCACACACACACACCCTCTTACACACATTCCACAATCACATAACAACTTATTCTGACCTTTTTTCCTGCAGAATTCCTCCGTCCATGTTAGAAAGTGGGATAATCGCTCTTTGTTTGACAAGAAAGAGCTAACCAGCGAGCCTGACATGTAAGCTCATTACCCCCTTTAGCCCTCAGCCAACACTGCACAGTACAGCTTTCTACACCCAAGGTGTTGGGTCACACTGTGTCTGGCAGAAGTGGGACATTCTTAGTGAGCAAACTTTTTAAGTTCAAGTCTGGTTGAGGGAGAGGGAAGCAGTGAAGAGGCAAAAAAAGATTTATAAAAACTATCACCTATAGATTTAAAGGGTCTAAAAATTCACAGCTCAGTACAACAAAGGACGCTTTAACCGGTTTGACTTAAAATTTCTGTTGATTTGGTCCAATGTCAGTTTTTTTATTCTTCTTGGGTCAGTAGGCAGAAGGCCGTGCATAGCTCTGTAATAGATTGATGTGACTTCAGTGGCTGTGTCAAAAATAGACCTGGTATGTATGTTTACCAGTGATCAGCCCTGACCGTCATATCACTTAGATTATGCTGATGCTTACATTACTTATGTTACACTTACATTTTATTTGCATTACTTACATTACACTTATGTTACGCCTATATTACTTATGTTATGCCTATGTTACGCTGTGTTACACTTCTGTTTCTTACGTTACACTTATGTTACGATACTTACTTTTCACAGATGTTACTTGTGTTATGTCTATGTTTGGCTTAAATTACTTATTGCGCTTGTGTTTCGTTACTTACATTTTGCTGATGTTACCTCCGTTGCGCTTATGTTAGCCTTACATTAAATATTTTATCCTTACATTACTTATGTTATGCTTACGTTATTTATGTTACCTTTGTGTTACACTCACATAATACTTATGTTACTTACTTTACAATTACTTTACACTTGTACTTATGTCTGTGTAGATTCTCATTCATCCAGGTCATTGTAATTTCAAAGGAGTTACTTGTAAGCAACTGGACTTCTTCTTGTAGCCTGAAGACGTTTCACCTAGCTACAATAAGAACTCCAATTGCTTACAAGTAACTCCTTTGACACTTGTACTTATGTTATACTAACATTTCTTACATTACATTGCCCCGTGAAATTGAATCTTTAATGCAGGCAGATAGTAAAAGAAATTCAAACATCCTGTACTGATACAGTTAAATATCAAAATGTGAACTGTTACAGCTCTAAGCGACACTATATAAATAATTCATGCAGGTTTTTCCTTAGACCAAATGTGGGTAAACATGAAAAACACTTTCACAAACCCCAAAACTAAACAGCGAGGATCGGGCTGATGTCATAATCTATTACAGTCAGTGTAGAACTTTTTCATACAGGATGAATAAGGGAAAAAATAAAACTTGACTGCCGGGAAAGATAGAGTATACGAGTCCTGAACTGAAACTGTTCTATACAAACACAATTACCCTAAAATAAAAGTATTAAACAGACCTAGAGATTTCTTGTGTAGGGTTTGGTATTATTTGAGTTTTTTTTTTTTTTAAATACTGATGCCTCAATAAATTATTTACTCAATAATTTTTTTGTTATAGAGCTGAACAGAATTCAAACTGCAAAATCAGTATAATATATAGTATATATAGTATATATATATTATTATATAGTTTTTTTCCCCGGTGTTGATCCAACAGGAAAACTAGTCATGGTGCAGGTACCTCCTCCAGCAGTTTTTTTAACGGTCTTCTTGTAGATATAGTAAAATTTAATACTCTATGCTCAGTCTTTCCAGGTGTTTTACCATCAATTCATTGTAAATATTTAGCTTAATCTGACTTAGCGATGACGGGGGGAACGTCTTCCCTGCACCTTTTTCTGTTGACATCACGGGTGTATTTGTATTTATAAGTTTCATCTGGATTAAACGTTTTTAGAGCCTTTTGAAGTGGAGGAATATCCAGATTAAAGATCGTGTGTGTGTGTGTGTGTGTGTTTGAGAGAACTCATGCATGTACAAGAGGCAATAAAAGACGACCACGCAGGCCTGACCTGCTCCTCTGGCCTAGCTTACCCCTCTCAACACCGCCATAAACATGACAAGGCCTCTGGATCAAAGCTGTCTAGTCTGTTACATACAGACACACACACACACACACACACACACACGCGCGCACACACACACGCACACACACAGATGCTGCTCTGTGTCTTTAACCATCATCATTGTGATTAGAGCTGGTGGTCCTGCAGAGTTTCCACATCACACAGCTCATCTTGGCAGATCTCTTCTCCATTAAGAGGCTCTAAAGGCCACAAGCTTTACACCTGATCGCTGCCGAGGGACAAAAAGGAAAAAAAAAAAAAAAACTTCTCTGTAGATTATTGTCTTTGTCCAAGTTCTTTCGAATCCAGAGCTGCTTTGACGTGAACAGTGAAAGAATTTTCTTGTTTTTCACACAGGTACATCATGATAAACATTCCCTGAGTGAGTCAGTTGAAAAACATGGCAATGATCTACAAAGCAGGGAGCGTCTGTGTGTCTCTGGCTCGCGTAGCTCTCTGTGTGTCAGATCAACCTCAGCTTCTGCACTGTTTCTTCACAACAAAAGTACTGTAACATCTCTCAAAAACAACACGCTAAGACTTTATGCAGTTTAGCTGCTACCTTATTCCTCACGCTAACAGAGGTCTTATTTCAAGACATGTTCACAGACATTATCTAGCTGTCTTTTAGTTGTTTGATTTATAAAATGATGTAAAATATCAATCAGTGATTATTGGCTAGTTGTTTGGTTAAAAAATATGTGCATCAATGTTTCCCAAAGCTTAAAGTTCAACCTAAATGTCTTTTTTTGTCCAGACTAACAGACCCCAAAAGATCTTAAGTTTGCTATTATAGATACCCCAAAAGGATTTAATCAATTATCAAAATAATTTGCATTTGTTGTAAAAGTTGGCAACTAATCAATTATTTGTTTTAGTTCTAACATGTTTTCATAATGTAATCATAATTTTAGGTTGAATCTTCATCTTTGCGAAACATTGATCAGCATTTTACACCATTTTATTTTAATAGTTGATTAATATATCAATTACTGAAGCAATTAGTTGTTTGGGTCATAGTTGCAGTCCTAATTAGAACTGACATGAAACTGTATATGGCCTATGTATGCTCTTATATGTTAGATACAACATGACAACATAAATTATTCATGTTTTCCTGAGCCCAGCTTAAACCATTTATACATGCAGCAGAATGTGGAAACAGCCACAGTCGACACCATACATGTACATATAGTGTTAAATTTACTGATATTAGTGTCTCTATGACTGAAATCAGCAGTGAGAATTAATGGTTTAAATAGACCGGAGCCAAACCTGGCAGCTGGAAAAGGTGTGAAATCGGGATAGCAAAGGATAAGAAAAAAAGATTTGGCAGATTTGGCAGTGAAGCAGCGGGTGAAGTGTAATGGAGAAGACATGCTACCTGAGTGTGGCTCATCCTGTGAAAGCCATTATCCCATCCATTCACAGCTTTGCGTGCAAACCCGTGTGTGTGTTTGTGTGTGTGTGTGTGTGTGTGTGTGAGAGAGTGCTTTTACAGCCCCACCTCACCAGTGAACCACCTCAGCGGTGTGGCTGTATTTGCTATAACACAGAGTGTGAGGCTTTTCGGACCTGACCAACATCTGAACTCTGACTTTTTTTAACCTTTAAGACAATTTTAGAAGAAAAGATTTTTGAGATTGTTACACAATCTCAAAGAATATTTCTGATTTAGTCAGGAGGATTTTTTTCCATTTTTACAGTCAAATATTAAAATGTAATGGCTATGTATGTATGTACGTATGTATGTATGTATATATATATATATATATATATATATATATATGTATATAAATAACAGGCTAAAACTGTAGTTAAAACTTTATTTTATCGGCAGGTCTAAAATGCTGAGTGAGCCGCACATAGCTGCAATCAGAACAGGAGCCACTGAATCATTTCTAACCGCACGCAATATGACTTTGGGTGACTTTTGGTCAGTTTCCCGCTCAAAGCCAGCTAACTCACTATCGTTTTAAAATGAAAATGCACATTGACACTTGTTAGATCAGGTGATCCTCTTACAAGTTGTAAAAAATCCCCACCTTACCTTGGGCTTATTCCAGCCGAAAAGAAGAACATTAATGAAGTTTGTGATGAAATGGATCCTGGTACCATAATAGTTTAGTGTTTTTTTTTTTTAAACAATAGTATATATTGCATATTATGCAAAACTATGCATAAACTAGTTATTGGGAATATAGTTTACTACAGCAAACAGTGTATGGATAAGTCATACAGTTTAGTTTTTGTGAATATTATTTTTAAGTTCATAGTGAAACATGTAACTTGCAGTTGGTCCCTAACATCAAGCAGCAACTCTAGTACATTTTTGGGAACCTAAATAATTAAAATCAAAGTCAGACATGTGCCCTGTTTTGGGACTGGTTGTAACACAACCAGTCGCAATTTTTCGATTTTTGATTGCCAATTGAAAATGGAAAGAACGAATGATACATTTATTACTCAGGTACAAGGTGGCAGCTACATGGTTCAAGTAACCGCCACTTCTCTTGTGACATCACAACCTAGCTAATTCTAAACAGCTTGTGTAATTCAGCAACACTACAAGGGAGGCTAGACCACAACAGAAAGAGTGGGTGGTCTTATTGACAGTTAGTGTGTTAGCAGAAACATCAGAGACTTAATATTTACACATAGGCTCTGAAAAGGTTTTGTATTATTCTTTTTTCATAATAGGGCCTCATGAGTTTATTTTATTTGATATGAACATTGCAAAAGCCCCTGAATTACAACATACAGTGATCTACAAGCACCAGATGCACAGTATTTAATGTTTCTAGGGAAACACTAATTTATAACATCTGTCTACATGAGGCTTTTTAAATACTCTGTTGAAGTGTTTGTGAAGTAAAGAGTTGAATTTGGTAAAACATTAGTGTGATCATTTGAAGGAAATGATGGATTCTTAATTTTTTAAGATGTTTGACATCCCTGTTACATTTAAAGATACAGTAATAAACTCCAAAATTATAATGTTAATAAATAGAATTTTTTTTTTTTGTTACATTTTATCCAATATTAAGTAATTGTATCCCATTCACAGATATATGAACTTGTTTTTATCTCATATGTGTCTTTTTTATCCTATAATGTTGTATTTTATATTTAGGACATTTTATCTTATATTTTTTGAATTCTGATCTCATGTATTGGACTTGTTTATATTTTGAAATATGTACTCATATCTAAAAAAAAACAAAAAACAAAAAGCAAAAGAAACGATTATCAAGCACAATTATCTGCCAATGGAATAAGACAATTCAAAATAACTATTCTTGGTATTCTCAGTATTGGACTAATCTTACACTTACACTTGCTCTCACACACACACACACACTTGTGGAACATCCAGCGATGCCTCAGATCCTGTGATTCCGCCTCCTTCTGCATCCCGAAGCTACTTGAGTGAAGGGTGAGAAAGCAGCAGGGAGACATGTTAGGGAGCTAAGTGCCCAGGTGTTAGTTCTCTGCCCCCAGACATCCAGCAGCACTCTGGGAATCTGGGACTCCACTTCCCAACTGCTCCAAAATGGATACCTTGGACACTTAATGCCACTCCACATTTAGGGGAGAAAGATCAGCTGCTGCAGTGTCTATCAGAGAAGGAACCTGTCCCCTGACATACAGTGCCTTGATAGATTATTTTACACCTTGGATACAATTGAAACTGAGCCAAGGCCAAGACCAGACCAAGAACAGAACAAGACCAATGAAACAGAGACCAAGGGTGCTTTCACATCAATAGTTTGATTATTTGGTCTGCATCAGGCAATATCATTTTTACTGAAATGTAAATCAGACCAAAATTGGTCTGAACAAACAGAAAATGAAATAAATACCATCCACTGCTATGATGCATCTTGATTAGTTTGGTTGTTTTTCCACCAGGGGGACTGGACCAAATGACAAACTTTAATGTTGAGTCAAGTGGGCTGAGACCACCTCTTTTTACAGGTATGAGTCTGATTGATTTAGTGCACCTGAGTTTTACTGATGCTTCTCCGCTATGAAAGTGAACCAAAAGTAAGGGTCTTTGATTCGAATGGAACGTTTGATTTGCACCTACTGCTGTTGGTGTGAAAGCACCCTAAGTCATGATCAAGACCACTGACCATTAAGGCTTACACTAGACTAAGATCAAGATCAAGAACAAGACCAAAACCAAGATTATAACTAAGACCTCATCTCAGGTCCCAAAACACTACAGAGACAAATGCATGCTCTTCTCTGGTCTTTAAGTTTATCTGAACAAGGTGAAGGAGAAAAACAACTTCAGCTTCTTTCTAAACTCATCTGTCGCCTTTAAATCTGAACGACAGCATACGTCAATACTTTCTTTGGGAAACTTCCACAGAGCTGATTAGTCCATCCCCCCCCAACATTTCCTTCTCTCACTTAATGCTGTGTTCTTGTCTTCAGCTAAACAGCTGGATTCATTAGCTCAGTGCTGCTAATGCTGCAGATTAATAGAGGATCACAGTCACAGGGTGAACCAGGGCCAGGCTGCACACACCTGATCCCTGATCCTCCTAGCACCCAGTGAGTTAGTTAGGGTGGCCCTCGTGATAACACACACGCACGCATTCACACACACACACGCACGCACGCACACACACACGCACGCACACACGCACGCACACACACACGCACGCATGCGCGTGCCAGCGAGCGAGCGTGACACACACACACACACACACACACACACACACACACACACACACACACACACACACACACACACACACACACACACACACACACACACACACACACCAACACACAGTGTTCAGTGTTGATTTCATGGTGCTGAGAATCCATGGAGGACCAGCAGGGAGTTAATGGCCTCCTCATAAACCCAGAGGGATTGGGGGATTGGGGAAGTGTTGGGGGGCATGATATGTTCATGTCACAGCTGATAGCAGAAACATGTTTTTTAAAATAAGTTTAAAATGATTTAAAAGAAAAAAATGTTAACACATGTTTAAAGTAATTTATATATTATTTTAAGCAATAATTCATCAATCTTACACTTTATGTAAACTTGATGTTAGATATAGAAGTTAGAAGATATAGTGGTTATACTTATACAATATAGTATAATAGGTTATAGTGTTTATAGTAAGATATACTGGTTAAAGATATGATGGTCATAGTGGTTATCGATGTAAGATATAGTGGTTATAGTTATGTTATAGTGGTTATTATGTCGTACAAGACATAGTCATAAGATATAGTAGTTATGGTTATAAGTTATAGTGGTTATAGTGATAGTATAGTACAGTTTTCAGTTTGATATATGTTGATTATTTTGAAAATCATTCATGTCTTCAGCTTAAAACTGGATTTTATTTCAGTGTGTGGTTAAAAGTAGATCCGATTCTGGCTGCATGAGAGAAGACGTTGATAGTTCCAACATGTTTTTAACTTATTTTTCGAAGGCTTCTTTAACAAAGCAGCATAGGCTCTATCTGCACTAGACTTCAGTGCTTTACTCATAGAGCTGCACACTGTTGCACTTTTGTCACCATCTTTGTTCCCACCATCATCATAGGTCATAAAATGCAGCCACACTGCAGACCTATAAAGTAATGCTGATCATCTTCTAACTCTGGTTCTTTCCCACCCACCATACCCCTAGTTGGATATAAGATATTGTTCAGGTTTCTAAGTGCAGGTAACTTCTCTGAGCTCCATGCACCCACAGCGACTCGGTCTTATCAGCCAAGGGCCTTTGCTGCTTTAACACCAACCTCCATCGTACACAGCTCTGCAGTTCAAAGACAACACTGCATGGGAGATCAAAGCGTGGACAATTTGGTATGCACGCACACACATACACACACACACAGATACACACAAACACACACAGACATGCTCGCCGCACTAACAAATGATAACACGTCCATAATCTCGGCCGCGCACACACATCCAAACACAGTGGCTCCGACCACACACGCCCCTGGCATTGATCAAAGGGAGGAATGTGATAGATAGAGGGAGATAAGAGGCAGCGAGAGAAGGTGGTTGTCTCACTTCAGTAATCAGGCGGCTGTGTGGCAATAACTGTCTCTGCTGCAGATAAGGAGGGGACAGTTCCAGTTTATGCACATCGAACAACATTCCACACAGCAACTTTACATTCAAGAACCAGACATAAGGCTCGGGCAAACAAATGTCTATTATAGGACTTGTTAGGAGTGTTTTCCATTGTTGGATTTTTGTGCTTGGGCTTGTGCTGCAATCCACTTTTCCACAGCAGAAAAAGAAGTTGATGAACACAAAATATTTGGTGACTGTGTTCAAAACCACCCACATTAGTTCATCATAGAGATTGTTGTGGAATTTCTGTTGTTTCTGTTGTAATTGTTATTTGTACAATTTTGTATTATTATTTCTACTTTTTTTATTAACATTTTTCTATTTATTTTGTATAAGTATTATATTTACCTTTTTATTTTAATTAAAATTTTTTGTATGATTATTATTATTTACTTCATTAAAATTTTGTAAAAATATTTTTGTCATTATTTCTCTCTTTTTTTTTTTTTTTTTTTACATTTTTGTATTATTTTTGTGTCAGTGTTGTCTCATGCTGAGCCTATGCTGAGCCTATGCTGCTTTGTTAAAGATAACTTTACTAAATAAATGCAATACATGTTCGAACTATCAATGTCTCCTGAAAATCTGATCAACTTTTAACCTTAAAACTGTAACAAAATTCAGTTTTAAGTCTTTTAAATTTTTTATCAATACCTTCAGAAAACCCATTACAAATAATCCTTGGTATTAATTCTTATTGAACAATCATGAAGCCGTTACCCTTAATATTTGCTGATTACTCATACAAAACCAATCTTTATGGAGATTTTATATTGACAAATGAAAAAAAATATATCAATTTAACGATTTAAAACCTGAAGTTGTTGGTAGTTCTGCTGGTGAAAATCTTGTGATTTTGTGACAATTGAGCAGTTAGACGATGATTTAACATCTGAGGAACCTCCAAAGTTATTCAAGTAAAACTAGCTTAACTTAGTTGGGTTAAAAACACTTTTGCGATTGTAAATTTAGTTCTGAATGAGGCCCTTGAAGAGCTGCAACATTTTAACTGATGCTGTTTCTTTGCCAGTCGCCCACAAGATTATGATCCACTTCCTTACATGATCACAGCTGCCAAGTTGATGAATCGATTGTGAAAGATTTAGCCACTGGTCTTTTAAACCATGGTCCCCTGTCGGCTGCTTGGACGACATATTACAGACACAGTTTCAACAAAAATTTAAAGTCTTTTCAATATGTGTCTCCACTAAGCTGGTTTCAGCAACTACTAAATTGTGAAACTGCATTAAAAAAAACAGAGTGATAAACAAAAAAAAAACTATTCTCTTTGCTTTGGTGTGTTGATTTTGAAATATGCAATTCCCCTGCTAGACCATGTAAAAAAACAAAGAATAAAAAACAACAACAACAAAAACACACAGACAATCTGTCTCTTGTATTGGATTTTAGGCAAAATGCCTCCTGGTTGTCACTGCCTGTTCTTTTCAATCCATTTGGCTCCATTGATCAATAGCAGGTTTGTGGTTAAATCAAAGAGTCAGAGCCTTTCATTAGTGATCTCATAACCTTAGAACAACATGAGATCTTCTGGATAAGAGCAGCGGTGCTGGTTTTGTGTGGAGTTTCTCTGGCAGTTTTGCAGATTGTGGATATGGCAGATAGGTTAAAGTCTCTGGCCAAGGAAGCTGGAGCAGGACGATTCTCTCCAAGCAGATTCACACAAGTCATCGTAAAAAACCCTTGAGGAAAATTCTCTGTTACGGTGTTAAAAGTAAATGTGTTCTGTCAAAAAAACTTTCCCATTTCAGTGTTACAACTGGTTTACCTCCAGATATTGTCCATGATTTATTTGAGGGAATAGTTCCTGTTGAAGTATTTCTCTCTGTCTGACTTTATTCATTTCCAAAATGCGTTTTCCCTATACAAGGACTGATGGAACAAAGTCTCCCACGCCATTCACTGACCTGATCCCGTGAGCACATGAAAACACACATGGACTTTACCATGATTTTGTCCACTACTGCTTGGAAGAAAACTTCCAGTTGGTTATTTAAACTTTAAGATGAAGATGATGAGCAGATAATTAAAGTTAAAGTGATTATCAGAGTCAAATTTCCTCACCTTTTCTTGAAGCAATTAATCTGTCAACATGGATGATTCGATCTAGAGCTGTAATGGTAAGATCATTTTATATCAATTAATCCATTAGTTTTCTACTACTACTACATTAATCACCAAATATTGTGATAAGTAAAGAGCCATTTTCATGAAAAAAATGTCCAAATTCCCTGGTTCTCAAATCTGATTTTTTTTATTTTTTTAGACTTCTATTATAGGAAACTGATGATCTTTGGGTTGTGGACTGTTGGTCTGGACTAAAAAATACATTTTAGGTTGTTCTTCAACCTTGGGAAACAGCCATCACCATTTTACACTATCTTATCAACCAAACAACTAAATAATTATTTCTGATTCTTAAATCTGATATGTATTTGTTTTTTGTCCAGACCAACAGTCCACAACCCAACAATCATCAGTTTACTATGTAAAATGTTTTTTTTCTTCTAACATGAGTCAGTAGGTAGAAATATGCCCATGATATTTTATTTTGACAATCCACTGGTTGATTTGTACCTTTCCTGTCTGCCTTCCTGTTTTGTTTTGGTTGAGTTTTTATGCTGTGGTTTCTTCTAACTTATGTTCAATCAAAATGATATTAGATGATAAAAATTTCACATTTGTTGTAACAACGTGTTGTAAAACCTACAGGTTTTCTCTTTTTGTGTCTTCTTGATATTGTTTTTTAAACAAAGCAGCTATTGAGTCAGATTCACAATTGCACAGGCTCTGTTGTCCTGCAGCAATGGTGCAGACTAGATCTCAGCATCTCTCAGCCCTATACAGATCCAGGATTTCCCTTTGAGATGCTTCAAGAGTACCTGACTGAGAATATTTCTATATGGAGAAAGACCAAAACCTGTGGTGCTGCTGCCAGAGGAACCTATAAATAAACTCCCACCACATGAACCATGCCTACGTACAGTACATTATTTTATTTTGCTGTATCTAAAGTGGCTGGCAAACATATTGTTTGTGTTTGATATTTTGACTAGTCATTATTTTTTGCAGCTCTAATAGTGATGTCATATGTTAATGTATGAATTCCTGAACTGTGAACTGCTGCAGCATGTTGAAAAGTGATCGGTTTTTCATAATGGTTTACATACATCGTGGCAAAAGAAGGGACAGGTCGCACATGAACCATCATATGACATCCTCTGCTACATGTTGGACCAATAGAGAAATTACTGGAGTGAAATGAGCCTCGCCGTTGAAACCCGATTGTTTCTTCTCCCACCAATAAACTCTCCAATCTCCAAAAACAATGTTTTGCCTCATACTGTGTAACTGCTAGTCCAATATATATTAGAGCAGTCAGTGCATGTGCGTGCAGAAGCCATATAAAAATGGATTTAACAGCCACACTCCAAAACATTAAATCTGAACTGGTGAAAATATCTTGCTTTTGGTTCCAAATGCTAAGTGAACCAAACGTATCCTTGAGTATCCTTAATTTTTATATTCTATTAGATCATTTAATAAAAAAATATATCTTTTTTTTTTTCTTTGAAGAGCAGCTTGTAGTATTTTACAGCAGTTGGTCCTTTTCCATTCAGACAGGACCAAAGGCCATGCTTATGTTGTTCTGGTTCATATATACACTACATAAACCTAAAATACCCAAAATAAAATGAGCTGCAATTTGTTGTGATGCAGCTTGATGGGAGATAAAAGACAAGCCTGGTAGTGAACAGCCTGAGCTCCCTGCTGTGCAGTTTAGTGTAGCCAGAGCTCACTTTTACAGACTCACTCGATTTTATTTTCCCAACGGTGCTTAAAATTTATAGTGTTTCTACAACCGAGGGTTCGGACCCTTCATAAGAGGCTGGTGCTGCAGGTCACTGCAGGATTTACAGAGTCTACCCTTTTCACTCGGCCAAGAAACTGGAGAGTGCACATTCATGCAGATTCTGTATGGACAGATTTCACTACATTGGAAATTTCCAGGAGCAGATAAAGGATTTTCTTTTCTTTGGCGACACCAATAGTGTTTCTGAAGGAAACTGATCTCCTTTATAAATTAGAAGCAATCCTGTACAATGTTAATAATTGTCCCCTAAAGCTGAAGAATCATTATTTATTTGTTTTTTTATCATTTATTTACATTGTATTACTTATTCTTTCATATATTGATTGCATGTTTTTCAATATGTAAATATAAACAAGATCAAATTGACTAAAATTAGACTTCTACTTCTTAGAATTCTACTTAGCATTTGACTAGTTCTACCATAAACACGATATTTTCACCTGAAAGTGATACAGCTTTTACAATGTGTTAAAATGTTGTCCTGTCTATAACTTGTTTACTCTGTTATCTTTTATTTGTTGAACTCTTGTCTTGTTGGGAGATTCAGTGCTGCCGTCTCAGTGAAGGAGTGTGTTGTGCAGCTGCTGTGGATGTGAATTCATCTTTTCCTCTCATCTGTACTGGAACTTAAAGGCAGCACTATACTTATAAGAGAGAGAACCTCCCTGACAGTGACTCATAGTGTGGATTTACACTGCAGCGCCGCTCTTTATTTGTTTATGGACGCACACCAGAGGGTGCACACAGAGGTTACAGAGGAAACTCAACCTAGTGGAATCACATCAGAAACATGGTGATCAAAACTCTGGAGAACAGAAATAACGTGTGGTGAAATGAAAAAGGCGGCTGTGGGCTGCCAGAAGCCCTGATTACACACTGGTCCTGCACACCAAGCTTTTAACTGGCAAATTGTGTATGTCTTTACTGCTTTGGTGTTGGATTTCATAAAGAAGAGGATTGCAAGCACGTAAATAGAAAAAAATCTCAGAATTTGGAGTAAGAAAGAAAATGCAGAAAGTTAAAGGGATAGTTTGCATTTTGAAATTGGATTGTATGAGGTAGTTATTTATATACTTATATATTTTAACCATCTAAACCATCAATATCAGTATTTAAGTTTAATCTATATTTCCAACAACCAAGTTCACACTTAAGCTACAATACAGTTTTCTAAATTCCACACTGTGTTGGGGCTTCGGAACAATTGCACTAAAGGGACTAGCCCTATTGTTATATTGGATACTTTCTTTCAAATATGAATTTTTTACATGCGCCATGAAAGACTGTGCAAGATTTCTCCTAGGGGATGGATAGGACAGTGTCAAAAAAGAAACAAATCAGCCGGTTTTGCACTGCCAACTGCAGCCTACTGCTGGGACATACTTTCAACTACAAACTCAATTTAAATTTTAAACTGTAGACACATGTCTTGTGTATGAATATATTATTCCACAATACTGTAAAATACCATAAAAACAGCAGGGGCATTTATTTGCTTCAATCACTTAACAGACCAGGCATTTATTTGAGACCAGGCAACAGTTTGGGACAGGTGATTAATACGAGAAAGAAATTGGAAATGGATTCAGACTGCATTTGAACATGTGGGGCAGTAGCTGTATGTGTGCAGAAAGGAAGAAATGAAGGAAAACACAGATAGTTTCCAAAAAGTTGGACAACTTGGGCTGATCAAATTGGGACTATTCTCTCCTCAGCACAATGCTTCATGTTTTTAGAAGAGTTTACCTTTACCCTTGAAAACACACACACACACACACACACACACACACACACACACACACACAGACACACACACACACACACACACACACACACACACACACACACACACACACACACACACACACACACACACACACACACCACAAACAAGCCTTAAGTGTCCTTACGTCCATCATTTCCTCGGATCAGTGTAACATGGCTCTGCTCCTCCTCCTCCTATAGTTTCAGTCCGTGGGAGCCTAAACTAATCTCCCATCTGCCCCAGCTCCTGGTACACAGACGGCTTTTATTCCTAACCAGGGCCTGATGAATTTTCTTAAAGGCGGCGATGGGCCAAATTGGAGCTGATATGTCCCATCCGGCGGGTTGGATGGGGCCATAAGACAGAGCCTTGTCCTGCCACCATGTGACAGCCAAACCAGGCCAAAGTGAAAGAACCTATTAGCACTAACTGGTCAGTTTACTGTGTATTAGGGTGGCTGATTCCATTACCATGCACGTGTGTGTTTGTGTGTGCGTGTGCATGTGTTTCTGTGGAGGGGGGATGATATAACCCCAGAGGAGACAACTTCACTGTAGATACTATAATCTGTGAGAGACAGTTGCGGTTGTTGCCATGAAGAGACAATAGATGTATTGTGCTTCTTAAATGTGTGTATTTATGCAAGGTTTCCAGAGTCTGTGTGTGCGTGTGTGTGTGTGTATGACAGGTGAGTATACATGTAGGATTCATCTGATAATGTAGAGGAGGTGTGTGACATGTGACTGTGTGTGACAGTGCAAGGTGAGAGAACGAGGGCATCCGATGAGCTATCTGGACACACACACACACAGGCCCAGTTTGAAGAGGCTAAGAGAGGGGGGGCATTACGCGTCAAGCTGGAGCCATCAATCGGGTTGTGTGATTGTGTGTGATTGTGTGTGTGTGTGTGTGTGTGTGTGTGTGAGGGGGTTGATCCCATTGTGTGTGTCAACAAGCCGTCCCATTCAGTGCCTGTGTGGCTAAACTCTGCTAATGAGCGTTGCCTCTGGCTGGGCCCAGCTCGCCCTACAAAACACACACACACACACACACACACACACACACACACACACACACACACACAATCACACACACACACACACACATTCAGCACATTCAGTTCAGGGTGTGTGTGTGTGTATGTGTGTGTGTGTGTTGGGGGGCTAAAGAAGACAGGAGGCATGAGAGTGTATAAACGACAGAAAGAAAACAGAAAGAAAGAATGATCATCAAACATCTGAAATGACAAATTACAGCTTCCCCTAATGTAATACATTGAAACACAAAAGAAGTTCTGCTGATTCTGCTGTGAGAAAAAAAAGGAATAAAAAAAAAGAGAAACTTCTTCATGACTGGCTCAGCTCAGAGGAAGCAGAAAAGGAGATTATATTCATGCTAAAGTCCAAGACACTATATAATAATGACATAATATTTTTTTCAAAAGGCCCAGATATACACATATCTACTCTACAGTAGAGTAAAGAATAAAGGCGGCAGGAAGAATAAAAGTAAAAAGAAAATAATTAAAGTCATCATAAAACATCATCAGGACTTCTGTGAAGTTGTGATGCCACAACTATAGTTGCCAACCCCCTTTCACAGCCATTCAAATCATCCAGAGGAAAAGAAACTTACAAGATCATTCTGATCTTTCTAAAGCTTCAGTACAAAAACAGTGATCAACATTTTACATAATTTTATGAACGAAACAACTAACCCATTAATCGTTGCAGCTCTCGTGAATGATGACAGAACCTTTTAGGTTTACAGCAAAGGACGCCGCAAATCAACACCAGCATGAAAACAAGATGGAATGATGTAAGGAGAGAGAGGAACACAAGGAAAACAAAGGAAGGATCCTGGAGGCCAACGAGCAGCCGGAAGATGGAGCCAAGGGAGCCAAGGGTGAGAAAAGGAGGACATGTCATCCTCCATCAGCACGACAAGCTCTCTCACTCTCTCTCTTTCTCTTTCTTTTTCTGTTCAACACTTTTTTTCCCCTACCAGCGAGCTATTTCTAACCAACAGCATATGTATGTGTGTGTGTGTGTGTGTGTGTGTGTGTGTGTGAGTGCGTGTGTGTGTGTGTGTGTGTTAGAGGTGAGGTTCGAGGCTGAGGCCATTAAAGCTCTGTTAAAACACTTCTGATGCAGTTGGCTGATGCTGGAGCAGAAAAGGGGGGGAGTGAAAAAGAGAGGAAGTTAGACAGTGAGTGAGCGAGGGAGAGATGGGGGGGGCACTCAACGGCACTCCAGCCCCGCCCCTCCGCTCTGCTGGTGGCCTGTCAATACTATGAGCACGGAGGTGCGAGATGAGTCAACAACCTAATTCCAACATGAAAGTTTGATGGGCAGCGGAGGGGAAAAGCAGAGATGTGGCAAGAGATGTTTGCTGTTAACGCTTTCTCCATCACCTGACCCTCACTCCTTCAGACCTCTTAAAAACCCTTTAAAAACCGACCCCCTTTTACACACTCGCACACCGCCGCACACCACGTTGCACTTTTAAAGTTCTGTCCTGCGGCTGAATTACATTTGGAGCGTTTTAGCAGGATATAATAGTGACCCTCTCTCTCAGCAGAAGCTCTCTCGCCCAGAGTGCCGGCGGCTTTACTTATTAAATATGGCCTGAGAGGAGCAACAGCAACATGGAGTGAGCTGAGAAACTGCTTTAGGAGAGCCGGCGTTTAATGGCTTCCTGACACGCTGCTCGGAGGGGACATCTCGCCTCCAGAGTGGAGGAAACTGTTTGTCCCGTGCTGAGAGTGAAAGCAAATGTGTCGTGGTCATGGGAAGGTGAGGAGGTTATAATCTGATAAATATCAACACAAATAGAGAACAAAAGGCTGATAGTTAAATATAACAGGTACAACTATGCTGGGATAAGACTGGTTTGTTGAGAGCAAGGTGTTCTAGAATAAAAATCTGACAGAAAAAATTGCTGCAGATTATAAGCGGGTTATCTGTAGGTATTTATTCAAGAATATGATCTAAAAAGTTGATACAAATATATAGGACATCAATAACATGGCTAAAAAGACACAAATAAAATAAAAAAGACAAATATGAGATTAAGTAAAACATATATACAGTGGGGAAAATAAGTATTTGAACACCCTGCTATTTTGCTATTTCTCCCACTTAGAAATCATGGAGGGGTCTGAAATTTTCATCGTAGGTGCATGTCCACTGTGAGAGGGTTAGGGTTAGGGTTAGAAATCACAATGCATGATTTTTTAATGATTTATTTGTGTGATATAGCGGCAAATAAGTATTTGAACACCTGAGAAAATGAATGCTAATATTTGGTACAGTAGCCTTTGTTTGCTATTACAGAGGTCAAATGTTTCCTGTAGTTTTTCACCAGGTTTGCACATACTGCAGGAGGTATCCCAGCCCACTCCTCCACACAGATCTTCTCTAGATCAGTCAGATTTCTGGGCTGTCGCTGAGAAACACGGAGTTTGAGCTCCCTCCAAAGATTTTCGATTGGGTTCACGTCTGGAGACTGGCTGGGCCATGCTAGAACCTTGATATGCTTCTTACGGAGCCAGTCCTTGGTTTTCCTGGCTGTGTGCTTTGGGTCGTTGTCGTGTTGGAAGACCCAGCCACGACCCATCTTCAATGCTCTGACTGAGGGAAGCAGGTTGTTCCCCAAAATATCACAATACACGGCCCCAGTCATCCTCCCTTTAATGCAGTGCACTCGTCCTGTCCCATGTGCAGAAAAACACTCCCAAAGCATGATGCTACCACCCCCATGCTTCACAGTAGGGATGGTGTTCTTCGGATTGTACTCTTCATTCTTCTTCCTCCAAACACGCTTAGTGGAATTATGACCAAAAAGTTCTATTTTGGTCTCATCTGACCACAAAACTTTCTCCCATGACTCCTCTGTATCATCCAAATGGTCATATGCAAACTTAAGACGGGCCTTGACATGTGCTGATTTAAGCAGGGGAACCTTTCATGCCATGCATGATTTCAAATCATGGCGTCTTAGTGTATTACCTACAGTAACCTTGGAAACGTTGGTCCCAGTTCTTTTCAGGTCATTGACCAACTCCTGTCGTGTAGTTCCGGGCTGATTCCTCACCTTTCTTAGAATCATTGAGACCCCACGAGGTGATATCTTGCATGGGGCTCCACTCTGATTGAGATTGACCGTCATGTTTAGCTTCTTCCATTTTCTAATGATTGCTCCAACAGTGGACCTTTTTACACCAAGCTGCTTGGCAATTGCTCCGTAGCCCTTTCCAGCCTTGTGGAGGTGTACAATTTTCTCTCTTGTGTCGTTGGACAGCTCTTTGGTCTTCGCCATGCTACAAGTTAAAGTCTTGCTGATTGTATGGGGTGGACAGGTGTCTTTATGCAGCTAACCACTTCAAACAGGTGCATCTGATTAAGGATGATACATGGAGTGCAGGTGGACTTCTAATGGGCGGACTAACAGGTCCTTCAGGGTCAGAATTCTAGATGACACACAGGTGTTCAAATACTTATTTGCCGCTATATCACACAAATAAATCATTAAAAAATCGTGCATTGTGATTTCTGGATTTTTCTTTTTAGTTTATCTCTCTCACAGTGGACATGCACCTACGATGAAAATTTCAGACCGCTCCATGATTTCTAAGTGGGAGAAATAGCAAAATAGCAGGGTGTTCAAATACTTATTTTCCCCACTGTATATACACACACACACACACACACACACACACACACACACACACACACACACACACACACACACACACACAAGGGGTCAATAAGAGAATCAACTACTAAAATAGTTGGCAGCTAATTGAATAATAGTTGCAGCTCCAGAAACTGGTTTAGGTCTCAAGATGTGAGGTTACGAGTTATAAAACAACTCAACTTGAGAAACCCAGGTCAGGTATAAACACTCCAACCAAACCAGGTTCAAAATCTACACATAGCATCATAACATCTCCTGAAAAATGTCCCTTAAACCATGTAGAAATTGGCTTTACAGGCACATCATGCTGTTTCTTTTTCCTCTTCTTTTTCCCTCTCACTGGTAAATAAAACCAAAAACTACTAATCCCACACTGACACATGCTCGTCTGGCTCTGACAGGCAATTAAAACACCTCACATAATGTTTGTTGTGTCAGCAGAGCTGATAAGAGCTGAAAAGGAGAATTCTAGACATTTGACAAACAACTGAAACATTAACCTGACTCCACCCTCCTCTTCATTGGTCATTTTCTTTAGTATCCTTCTGGGTTTCTGGAGTGTTTTCTCTGAACAAATCTAACCCGTCCAATCTACATTTCCTAAATAAAGTCTTAGAAAAAAAAAAACATTTTTCTGCATTTTTTTGTCTGTAAATCTAACACTGATCTAAATGTTTGTCATAATTTTTTTATCAGCTTTGGCACAACTACACACTTGTTTAAATAATTTTACAACATATCCTGGTTGTTTTTAACACAGTTTTATGTAGGTTATCACTCATTGGGATCGCAGTGATTTTGCTGCTGATCGAAGGACTGACAATTGTAAAAATGACGTGGAGATGGATTCATGATGTATTATGAGAAGCTAGGAAATAAATGAACAGCAATAAGAGACTTTACTGATCTACTGAAACATGCTGAGAGGGGCAAACAAAACAAAACAAAAAACTAAATCCACAGAATAAAGTCACAGTAAGCTACTGATACACTATGCTTTTTTCCCCTGCATCCCACGGTTGAAGAAGCAGAGCTGAGAGACCATGTAAAGGATTAAACCCAGACTGGCTGCAGAGGTCTGAGCTGCTGAAGTAAATCCTACAATTAAAACCTCCTGAGGTGCTGCGTTATAGCTGTTTAACACAAATATGCTCTGTGTAAAACTGCAAAAGACCTTTTCTGTGTATGTTTCTGCTCAGAATTCAGCTTTTCCAGGATAAAAAGATTTGCGACGCTAAATAAATAGTTTGTTCAGGGTTGTTCTGGAGCCATAGACAAAAGGCTTAATGTGTTATATCTTAACATACTGTGAACACGCTATAATATCATCACATGGGGATCATGTGGTGTTAATGCGAAACAGAGGATAACAAAGTCCTTAGATACTTCACCAGAGTATAAAGTAAAAATATTGCTGTTAACAAAAATACACAAAATAAAGTAGAAAATGTAAATGATACTTCAGTAAAAGTGCAGTAGTATTTTCAGCAAAATGGAAAATAAAGTATGAAAACTAAAGTACTCAAATAAAAAAAAAAAGAAAAGAAAAATATGTACTCTGGTACTCTGACACTTTACTGGAGTAAAATGAGAAATAAGATAAGATAAGATATGACTTTATTGATCCCACAACTGGGAAATTTGCTTGTTACTGCAGCGTACAGAGTAAAGAAAACAAAAAAGAAAATGTAAGCTAAAGAAAATAAAAGCTATAAAAAATAAAATAACACAACACTATGTACAAAATACATATAATTTGTTGATCCGCATACACAGTATGCACTATGGACATAAGAATGGAGAAAAAATACTAATAAACAGCAAGAAAAAAAAGTATGCATAAGCAAAGCATATATACATACATACATGCACGTACATACCTGCATACATACACATACACACATATTTACATATTTGCTTATATATACGCACATACATATCCACGCACATACACACATGTACACATACATAGCTAATGCATACTTAAGGTGCAGCACGTGTGTGTAGAGAAAAGTGACGAGTGGAGGAAAGTGACTAAATACTGTTCATTAAGGAAAATATTCAACATGTATAAAGGTCCTAAAGTGAAAATGTTACTTTAGTAAAAGTACAGAAGTACTGTATTATCAGCAAAATGTATTTAAAGTATGGAAAGTAAAAGTACGAATGGTACTTTACTGGTAAAAAAAAAAAAAAAGTAGAATTGCAAAAAAATGTTAATATTAATGAAAATTTAGCACCTCTCACATATAAAAAAGAAATATAATTTTATAGAATATAGATAAAAGAACAATATGATAATTGTATGTAAAATATTAAAATCCACCTCAGAGAAGTCACTAAAGCCTTTAAATAAATGTAGTGAAGTATGAAGTAGCATTTCATAAAAATAAACAAGTAGGTACAAGTACCTATAAACAGCACTCGAGTAAATGTTGTTGGTATGAATATCATTACTCTGTTTTCTATGTGTTAAATCACCTTTCTACTCCATTCTGGTGCTGGGTTTGACCTGCAGCAGATTGTCCTGACCATGTCTACATGACTAAATGCATTGAGTTGCTGCCATGTGATTGGCTGATTAGTAAATAGCATTAATGAGCAACTCGACAGGTCTACTTTAAAAGTGCCCAATGGGTGTACTTTCAGCAGCTGCTCCTCCTCTGTAAAAAGATAAAACAGCATAAAAAATAGAATAAGCTAAATAACAAATGAGGAACATTAATCACATAGGTCACACACTATAGGGACATGATGGATACAGATAATACAAAGAGCTGAGGTTAAGTAGGGACTTTAATTATTCATGCTCACATAAAAATATCTGTGAGCACCATTTTAGTGTTGCTGGTGTGTAGCAGGTTTACAGCGTCAGTGTCAGTCACATTCATCCACTATTTATATGGTGCAGAGGCTGGACCTTTTTATTATAATCGCAGCTGGAGAGTGACTGAATGCATCTACTTCTGTTTTAGTACTATTTGATGCTGCTTAAGTTACAGATTTAGTAACTTAGATTGACAGTTTACCTATAAGTTAAAATATATATTAAAAAGAAAAAGAAAATCTGATGTGTTCTTTAAAAGTATATTGCCATTTTCAATTTTGATTCTTTCATTCATTTATACAACAGCCAGTCTGTAGGATGTAGGATGAAGCATTAAACCAATTACACACACACACACACACACACACACACACACACACACACACACACACACACACACACACACACACACACACACACACACACACAATCCCTAAAACAAACACACAAATAAATGAATATTATATATATTTTTTAAAATGAAAAAATAAAACTGGGTTGAAGCATTGAATATACAGAAAATGACTAAAATAAATAAATAAAACTAAAATAAATAAATTAAAATAAATACACACATAAAACCAAATTAATAAAAATAAAATAAAAACAACCAACCAAAATAATATTTTTAATGAATAGTATCAAGTTCAGAATTCAGGCCTTTTACTTATATAAAATATTTTTTCAGACTTTCATTGCAGTAAAGGATGTTAGTTGTCCCACCACTGACTATAACTCTGATCATTTCAGAGGTTTGACAGTCAAAGTGTGGTAAAAAAATCAAAACCCGGCACACATCCGAGCTGCTGTCTGTGTGTTTTAGTTTTAAAAGATGCACACATCTTCTCTCTTCACTCCATCAGTATCCGGACATCCAATAATCCTTTAAACCCCACATTGCTTCAAACGCATACAGCAACTCTGTTCTGGGGCCCAGGCTCTTCCCGCTTTACCACAATTGAGCTGAGCAGATGACGCCACTGCCACAGCGCTGTCATAACCATCACGCCGCCGGCCGGCCCCGCCTGCTAAATCACTGCGGCCGCCGACATGCGGGGAGAAGCTGACAGCCGGCTCCATCACCAACCCCGAAACATTACTCGCTTTTGAAGGGCCCGACTGGAAGACATCTCTGGGTTTTTTTGGCAGAGGAGGGTGACAGGAAGGCAAACAAACAAGTGGGGAGGATTCCTCTGGATGTTGTTTGACGTGTTTGATGGGACAGAGGAGGAGGGAGGACGGGGTGACAGCAAGAAGGAATGGCTCCATGTACGAGGGGGAGAAAGGAAGTGATGGGCGGATTAGTAGAGGACACAGAATCAACAGTAAATAGGACGCAAGGTGTTAGAGCAGAGAGGCTGTTTGTAGGCCATCGCTCAAACTATATTTGGACAGAAGCAGCTGACAGCTGATATTTCTGCTACAATCCAAGTCGAAACACTGTGCTTTTAATGTTAGAAAGGACAGAATGTTACATGTTTGAAACACATTTCATTCATAGGAAATAAATCACATCCTCATATGATCCTGCTGCAAACAACTAGATCTTTTACATAAAAAGTAAATCAATTTAATCTTATGATTTTGATTTTTTTTTTGTATCTGACATTTGTTTCTATGACATTTTATTTCATATTGGAGTTTTTCATATTCTTGAATTTTTTTAGGTTTTTTAAATTATTGTAGATGAAAAGGAATAATTTGAGATCAATAAATGATTAGTATGATTAAGATAAAAATGCAATATATTTTTTAGAAATAAATATTATTGAAAATGTCTTCTGTCCATACAATAGTTACACATGGAATTCCACAAGGCTTTGTCCTTGGACCAATACTTTTCACCCCCATTGGGTGAATTTATTAGAGAACACACTATTAATTTCCATTATTACGTGGATGATATACAACTTCACCTAATAATTATGTTAAATGAAGCCAACCATGCTTGCAAAACTTTAAGCATGTACAAAGGACATACAATCCTGGATGACCTTGCAATAATAAACAAAACTGAAGTTATTGTGCTTAGTGATGTAGTGATTTTGGATGTTTCCTTGGCCTCTAACTCAACTGTAGGAAACCTCGGAGTCATCTTTGAACAAGACTGTCTTCTTTCACCTATGCAAGACAGCAAAGGTCAGACACTTCCTGTCTCTAAAAGATCTAAAACCCTCCTCCTCACCTACAAAGCTCTTAACGGTAAGGCTCCATCCTACCTTAAGGATCTCATAATCCCATATCACCCATCGAGAACGTTGCACTCCCAAAATGCAATCCTGTGGAATCGTCTTTTTGTTTCAGTCCGGGGAGCAGACACCCTCTCTACATTTAAAACATGTTGAAAATGTTCCTTTTTGAAGAAGCTTGCAGTTAGGGCTGGCCTTGGCTGGACTAGAACATTGCTATGCTGCTATAGGTTTAAACTACTGGGTCCTCATGAGATACTCTGAGCTTCTCCTTCTCTTGTCCATCTGTAATACTCATGACCCACTGATGTACTTTTTTAACTCTGTTGTGTTCTGGAGTGCTGCCCTGTGTTTTCTGTGTTTTCTCATTCTCAGAATATGCTGCAGTGGAGCCGCTGTTTTTCTGTTGTTGGAGGTTGTTGCTGTCCTGGTTAACCTGGAAGCTGTAATTGATCCTGACACCTCATCGAAACTACAATAAATCATGGTAAATATAATAGATGAAGATACAGATTAATGTAATAGTTGTCAACTAAATCTATGTTGCAGCTCTAAATCACTATCACAGTCAGTAATGAAAAATTACGCATTTACAGGTAATTTACATACAGGTAGTATGCAAATTAAAGTCTTTTTCCAGTCTAAATGAATCCAAAATGAGAATCATGTTGACCATTATTGATTCCAACACAAACTACATATTTGATAATCAGTGGTTAATTAGCATCTGAATGTTGATGGCAGCTGTACGCTGAAGAAGCAGCATGCACACAGCTCCACTGACACTGTTGTCCATTGATTCATTGGCTGAAAATGCTGAGTGACCCTGATGCGGGGTTGTTTCTCCTCAGCCTTGCCCCCATCCTCCTGGGTCAGCACGGCGCTGTCCTGGGGAGAGGCCAGCGCTGGCATGAATAAGTAAAGACCGTTGGGGGGCCAAGGTCCGTTGGCTGACGTTTCCACCCCACTGAGTTTTAACACGTTAGGAAGCCCCACTGCCAGTAATGAGCCATAGATGGGGGAAAGGGGGGGGGGGGGGGGGGGGGGCTCGCACCCTCATAGATGAACTCCCTCAGCTCACTGCACTGTGTCATTCTCAACCTGTTATTGTTGTGCCAGTGTTACTCACATGTCATGACAACAAGACAATGGTGATATGAGCTTTTACTTAACCGAAATGCTTCAAACACATTGTGAGTAGCCAGAGAAACTACTCAACCCATATTTATGCTAATGACCATGTTTATCTAGAGCTGTAGGATAATCATACTCTCAAAAGCTTCTGAATATAATTATTGTTCATTCAAATTATTTCTTTCAAATTACTTTTTTTCCACCTAGTGATGTCATGTGGTGGGTGGCTAAAGTGATGAAAAATTATTTTCGAACAAGCAAAGTTCTTTATGTCAAGTTGGGGCATGGACACCAATGATTTGTTTTGTATTTCTCTTAACTTGACAGCAGATTTTGACACCAAACTCCAAAGTAGGATATAGGATCGGCAGACACTTCCCCACTTCATGATTATCATTGTTTGTAGCCTGCATGAATGTAAACAACAACAACAGTACCTCAACGTTTTCTTCCTAAAAATGATACAAATCAAATTATCGATTACCAAAGTTGCCAATAATTAGTACCAATAGTTGGCAATTAATCAATTAACCGACTAGAGAATGACTTACAGTTCTGTCATGAACTAATCATGTATCCAGTTTTATGACACTGTTATACATCGCGATAATTTTTTTTACAATCATTAACTTAATAGTTGCTAATGTGTAACAGTTGGCAATCAAATAATCATGGCAGCTTTTTCTATAGATTTTTGAAGATTCTTTTGTAGGTCAAACATATTTCCTGTATCAAGTTTCTAATTGTTTGTCTTAATCTAACTCGTGCTGTTGAGGTAGGAATACTTGTTGGACCTGTTCTCCTGCCCCTGTCGAATATCAAACAGTATGTGTCGGCATGAGGGCTTGTTGGATCATTCATCATCATCATTCTTCATTCGAGTCCTGAGCCGCCTTGGTGCTGGAAACTTCATGGACAGCGAAGCCATAATTAAAATGGAGGTTTCGGGTCGTTTCAATCCGCTGGCTGCTTTCAGAGGATTCATCCGGCTCTGACCAGGGGAGTTCATACTGTAGCCAAGGTTGTGTGTGTTGTTCTTCAGAGAAAAGAATGTGTGTGTGTTTTCTCCTCATCTCAGCCCAGTGCCCCTGTGCCCTGGCCTCTCTTCCTCCCCCACTGTGTGTGAGTTTATTCACAGGAAATGCAGGGGAGCCTCACGGGTGGCTTGGCTGATGCGAAGCGACGTGGCGTCTCCAGCGAGCCGGGAACTTAGCATGTCAGGCAGGTCAGCACGGGGCAAGCAGACAGTCGATAAAATATTCAATACAGCACTCCCAGTTCATGGATCTAATACCTCAGAACCCCTCCCACCTCCTCAAAAATCTAAAGGAGAAAATCATCATCTCTCCCGAGCTGCGTATTCACACACTATGGTTTATCAGGCTCAGGTGCAAAATGCTCAGTCAATGAAAACCTTACTGCTGATATGGAGAAATTATCTTTGCAGGAAGTCTTATGGATCCCCCCTCCACCCCCCGGCTTTACTTGAAAGTAAAAGTTCAAAAGTGCAATGTGACCTTTTCCAGCCTTGGACTCCGCCACCAGACCAGTGTTCTGTTCTTTCCATCACCAGCAGCTTTTATCTCCTCTTTCTGTGATGTGCAGGAGGTAAAAATACTTCGAGGGGCTCGACAGCAGAGCCTCCTTAGCACAACGGGCGCTAATCGCAATTAGCATCATTCAACCGCACCGAGGGTGCATCACATCCACTCAGCCTCCACACAGACAGCCGCCCTCCACGGACTGGGCGGACATGGCGAAACACCAGCTGCTAGCGGCCTGTTTCGCTGATTAACCCAGACACTAAGATGTCGCTGTTGTGTCTTTTGACTCCCGAGCTGCCGCCTCCTCCTCCTCCTCCTTTCTCTACCATCTTCCATCTACTTACATTTTTAACAAGCATCTCCTCTGTCTCCATCTCTTTTATTGTGTCGTCTGAGTGCGTGGTATTTTATTACTTACACTGCATAGATTGGTTGAGTACATTGGATCAGTGTTACACACTCAAACGGTTTTCCTTTCTCCCCCTGAATAATTAATGGAAATGGATGGTTAAGGACAAAGGCAGTGAAGACTCCATTAAGGGGCGAGATGTTGAGAGGTGCTGACTTCATCATTGGAGCTGTTAGTGCCAGGACTCAGACAATCTACAATTCTACACTAACATATTCTACACGACATTATAACCTAGGATAGTCTAACGTATAATCCTTTCAATTGACCCGGGAAGCAGCAAAACTGCAGCACCAACTGCTGGACTGGAAGCAGATTATGACTGAAACTAATGACTTTTCGATAAACCTTTCAACTATTAAAATGATGAAAGAATCAGTTTTTTAACTTATAAAATTGTGTAAAATGTCTATCACTGTTTCTCAAACATGCTAGCTGGAACATGTCAAAATAATTAATTGCAGTTCTAGATAATTAATAATATCCAGTTGAAGAACCAAGATATTAAATACATATTTATGGTAAAATATGGATGTAAACTTCGTAAAAGTTGATATAAGTCAAAATAGTTATGGTACTATTTGTTATTAGGTCTGCAACTAATGACGAGTCTGGGTGAATTAATCTACTGATTATTGAAACAATTCATCAACTCAATGTTTGGTTAATACAAATATTTCTCAAAGCTGACGATTCAACCTAAAATGTCTTTTTGAGTAGACCAACAGTCCACAACCCAAAGATCATCAGTTTACTATTATAGAAAACAAAATAGTGGGAGATTAATGTAATAGTTGACAACTCAACAAAGACTCAAAGACAAATTGATTACTCGACATATCCTTGCAGCTCTATCATGAATTTCCTCTCTGAGCAGCTACTGTACATTGTTATTGTAATTGAAAACTCCTATTGTTGGAGATTCCTGGCAGCAGCAGTTTCATTGGACACCTGCGTGAGTTCTGAGCTCACTAAAAACAGTTTCCACTAACGAGGTGTTGTGGGCGCTGGGGGTAGGGTGAGAACACAGCTTTTATGGCGTACAATCGGGAGCTAACCTACGTGATAAAAATAGCAGGATCTGGCTGTAAGGGGTTTTTGTTTTTGCTTTTCCAACAGCACATCATAATACATCCCAGAGTTTCTGGGCCCCACTGCTTTCAGATACCTATAAATAAATGCTTTCCTGAGCTTTTGCTTCTCTCTCTCACTCTCTCTCTCTCGGTTGCAGACACACACTCATGCAGCGGCTGGAGCCAAGTAAATAACCCCCGTCTGATGAAAAACATTCCAACGCTACCAACACTGTGAGCGACAGCAGGGGCTTTTAAAAACTGACTCGGCTGCCTGTTTTCCCTAAGCACTATTTTCACTGCAACCATTTTCACAGGAGAAGGAGGAGGAAGGAGAAGAAGAAGAAGATGAAGAAGTAGAACTCTGACTCTCTGAGGGTTCCATACAGGAAAGAGGAAGACTTTAATCCCTGAAGGTCTTTCTGGATAGTCACTGACAGACCTTGCCAAAAACGGAAGTTCATGACTATCGGTGAGGTATAACCACCTCAAAAAAGAAGCAAAACATAAGGAACATTGTTTTATTTTGAAAATCCACCAGTTAATTTGCATCTTTCCTGTCTGACTTCCTGTCCGGCTCCTTCTGCTCTGTGATAGATGTGATTAAATGGAGACGCGACTGCAACATATAATTTTCACAAGAATCATATCAACATATTGCATCTGCAGTGCTGTTGTTATGTAAACTAAAATACCAAAACACAACAGAAGCTTCTTGTTTGTGCCAAAATGGTTGCTAAACAAACAAGAACTTAACTGTTAGAGAAGTCAACAACTCTTTAACAGGTCTGGAAGTACACTGAAGCTACATACTATTTTGCAAACTTTCTTTTGCTAGAGGTAATGGCTGTGATAAAGAAAGATTCAAACCCCAAGCTTCAAAAAAACCTTCATAAACTCTCAAGACATTTGAGATATTACACATGTATAAACTGAGTCTAATGTATAATCCTTTCACTCAATGTAAACAAAACCACGATTCAGACCTGAACCTGTATACCTGATGAACTACATCAAGGAAAAAAGGAAAACATGAATCAAGATAATTCAGTTTTTATAGAAACATACATGTATACCAAGTCATGAATATTCAGATCTGAGGGTTTTTTTCTTTAAAACCTTCTACTCCTATGTCATACATTAAATGTCCAATTTTTTTCTGGTGAAACTTTATTGAAGCCAGTTAAAGCTGAACTCTTCAATGTTAGATTACCTATATTCTATAACATTGTTGCTCTTTCCTTTTTTAAATATTAAAATACGATGCTGTACTTTTACTATTAATTTACCCTTACTATCTCAAATTGGCTCCACATTGATAAACTAAAATGTATAATTTGCATAATTAGTAAATTTTACTTTTGATACTTAAGTACATTTCCCAATAATACTTTTGTTCTTGAAGTAACATTTTAAACTCAGGACTTTTTCTTATTACTAACTATTCTTTTTATATTTATGAGGTTTTTACTTATCTGTTCCACCTCTGGAAACAAATAAGACCTGTCTATGTCATCCTCTGTTAAAAATATCACTCAATAAAACTCCAAACCAATTCTCCTAGAAATCATCACTAACACCCTAACACTATAGGAAGACAGTAGAAGTACGATGTGTGTGTACTCTACTGCCATCGCTTTTAGTTATTGGGGGAGGGCCGGGTGCTGCTGACTTGAGGAATGCCGTCAGTTCACAGTTGTAAACGGAGTTGGCCTTCTCCAACAATGGGGCATATTTTGCGAGATGCTGGGAGTCGATAGCAGGCGTCCGTCGTGACAAAGGGCCACTTCTCCATCTCCGTGAGAACGGCATGTTAGTTCAGCCCTTTGATACAGGACACTGTTTCTCTGACCGCCATTCATTACCATGTATAACAGGCCCTCAATGGACGCTGCGCATTAGGCATAACTTGTCCCTCCCACACAGGCGAAGGCCTGAGAGCCCAGCTTACAACTCTAATAGGTGTCTCATAAAGTGAAAGAGCTTTTTCTTTTTCCTCTATGGTGGAGACGTGAGCTGTCTCGGAGCCCGAGGCTTTGGCGGAGCGTCGGAAGAATAACATGGCAGAGGCATCCACATTTGTTTCCACTTATGTTACATGATCTTTAAGAGCCTAATTTGAACAAATCCCTCACTCTGACCGCACACTGTACTTTTTGAGAGGCTCTTAACGTATGTGCGCTGGGTGTTAATTTCACGTTCAGAGTAAACAGAGCCAATGGTCAGAACCGGGCATAGCCAGGCCTATTTCTGGCCTCAGCCTCCTCTAGTCTTTTATTAACAAACCCGATGAAATGAAGCAAGAGTAACAAAGGAGCTCTGACCCTGTCATTTCATTTTCTCAGAAAGTCCCAACAGCAGTTTCCTTAAAGCTGAAGCTTATTAAAGGAGAAACCAGGAAAATACATTAGCAAAGCAGCCTATATACAGTGGGGAAAATAAGTATTTGAACACCCTGCTATTTTGCTATTTCTCCCACTTAGAAATCATGGAGGGGTCTGAAATTTTCATCGTAGATGCATGTCCACTGTGAGAGAGATAAACTAAAAAGAAAAATCCAGAAATCACAATGCATGATTTTTTAATGATTTATTTGTGTGATATAGCGGCAAATAAGTATTTGAACACCTGAGAAAATGAATGTTAATATTTGGTACAGTAGCCTTTGTTTGCTTTTACAGAGGTCAAACGTTTCCTGTAGTTTTTCACCAGGTTTGCACATACTGCAGGAGGTATCCCAGCCCACTCCTCCACACAGATCTTCTCTAGATCAGTCAGGTTTCTGGGCTGTCGCTGAGAAACACGGAGTTTGAGCTCCCTCCAAAGATTTTTGATTGGGTTCAGGTCTGGAGACTGGCTGGGCCATGCTAGAACCTTGATATGCCTCTTACGGAGCCAGTCCTTGGTTTTCCTGGCTGTGTGCTTTGTGTTGGAAGACCCAGCCACGACCCATCTTCAATGCTCTGACTGAGGGAAGGAGGTTGTTCCCCAAAATCTCACAATACACGGCCCCAGTCATCCTCTCTTTAATGCAGTGCACTCGTCCTGTCCCATGTGCAGAAAAACACCCCCAAAGCATGATGCTACCACCCCCATGCTTCACAGTAGGGATGGTGTTCTTTAGATTGTACTCTTCATTCTTCTTCCTCCAAACACGCTTAGTGGAATTATGACCAAAAAGTTCTATTTTGGTCTCATCTGACCACAAAACTTTCTCCCATGACTCCTCTGTATCATCCAAATGGTCATATGCAAACTTAAGACGGGCCTTGACATGTGCTGGTTTAAGCAGGGGAACCTTTCGTGCCATGCATGATTTCAAATCATGACGTCTTAGTGTATTATCTACAGTAACCTTGGAAACGTTGGTCCCAGTTCTTTTCAGGTCATTGACCAACTCCTGTCGTGTAGTTCCGGGCTGATTCCTCACCTTTCTTAGAATCATTGAGACCCCATGAGGTGATATCTTGCATGGGGCTCCACTCCGATTGAGATTGACCATCATGTTTAGCTTCTTTCATTTTCGAATGATTGCTCCAACAGTGGACCTTTTTTCACCAAGCTGCTTGGCAATTGCTCCGTAGCCCTTTCCAGCCTTGTGGAGGTGTACAATTTTCTCTCTTGTGTCGTTGGACAGCTCTTTGGTCTTCGCCATGTTACAAGTTAAAGTCTTGCTGATTGTATGGGGTGGACAAGTGTCTTCATGCAGCTAACGACTTCAAACAGGTGCATCTGATTAAGAATGATACATGGAGTGCAGGTGGACTTCTAATGGGCGGACTAACAGGTCCTTCAGGGTCAGAATTCTAGATGACACACAGGTGTTCAAATACTTATTTGCCGCTATATCACACAAATAAATCATTAAAAAATCATGCATTGTGATTTCTGGATTTTTCTTTTTAGTTTATCTCTCTCACAGTGGACATGCACCTACGATGAAAATTTCAGACCCCTCCATGATTTCTAAGTGGGAGAAATAGCAAAATAGCAGGGTGTTCAAATACTTATTTTCCCAACTGTATATACATATAAAATAAATTTCATCTAAACGGTGTCTCCTCAATTTTCAAATTTAAAGTTAAAAATGAGACAAAAACATTATATATAAATCAAACTGAATGTTTAAATCGATTGACACCAAACATGCAACATCAGCATATCGTCAGTGTGACGTAATAATAATGTGAGGGTAACATAATAATAACATCAGTTTATTGTCAGTGTAAAGTAATAATAACTTTAGTGTAATGTAATAATAACATCAGCGTATTGTCAGTATAATGTCAGCGTAATGTAATAATGACATCAGTGTGAAGTAGGAATAACATCAGCATATAATATATTATCTTTAGCGTAATAATTAATATTAACATCAGCTCAATGTAATAATAACATTAGCATACTAATAATAACAGTGCAATGTAATCATAACATGAGCATGACATAATAATAACATCAGTGTATCATCAGCATAATATAATTTTGTAAGCACCATAATGTTACATTGTGACGCTGCCAAAGAAAAGTGTTGGGTCTATTTTTGATGAGGCAAGTTATGTCATCTATCACAGAGCCAAACTAGCCAGACAAAGAATCAAACAGGTAAGGCATTAATTCACCATAATAATACACCATATTTTTATGTTTAAGACGCTGTGTGTAGAGAGTGCTTGTTCGCTGTAAGAAGACAGATGACAGCAAGTATAAAGTTTGTACTTCTGTTGTTAGCGACGGCTACACAGTAGCCTGTGTTTTTGAGGAATAAAGTATCAGTTAAACCAGCAATCCTACTTTCACTACGTTGGACCATGATCGGAGCAGGAAGACAAAGGAGGTTTGAATGGTAATAAAATGGTGGGACGAAATCATCATGGTGATTCAGAGCTGAAGCACTGGAACAAAAAGAGGTTCCCCACCAAAAAAAAGTTAAAAACGCATCTACTTGTGTATCCCACCCCTATCCTGCAGCAGGATAATGGTGGGAAATGTAAGTATATGGGTTTTTAACTTTTTTCTTTTGTGGCATTGACGCAAAGAAACACTTTTGCCAGGACTCAAACCCAGGTCTGTTGTTTATGAGACACGCACTACCCCCAACATACATATGTGACTTTCAGTTTAAATAATGATAATAATAATAGTAATAATGATGTTTGGAATATCCTTCCAAACAATTTCACAAAAAAGGACTCTACTGTTAGTCAAGTGAAGTTTCTTGGTTCAGTAGAAACTCTTTTGGAACATTCTACCACTAAAATGAAAACTCATTTATTTCCTATTTCCTACGTCTCCTAATGTTGTCTGTCTTGTTTCTTTTGATGTGGTAAATGCACAGTGACTCTGAAGTTTGTAATAAAGCAGCGACCGACGCTGCACGAGACTTTTCTCGCGTGTGACACCTCTGCAGCTTTGCATGTGAGTTTTGTTTTTATTCCAACATCATTAAAACATGAAACATGGGCGTTGGAGGCTGGAGGACTGGTGCATTTGGAAGCTGTCAGAAAGGGGTGTGGCTTGGGGTCATGGTGGCCATCCTCAGGCTTTTTCTATGCCCTGCTACTCTGAGGCAGCTTTAAAGACAATCACACGACAGATTTTAGTTTCTCAATGTCCTACAACAAAGACAAATCATTGGATGTAAAAAACACATCACAGCAGTGATGAGGAGTTTTCTTCTGAAACATTTTTTTGTAGTAAAAGCTGACTCTTCAGAGTGAAATGTCACTAGCTTGTGAGGCTGGTTTGTGGCAATTCACAGCAAAACACCAAAAGAAGAAATGAAAAAAGATAGAGGGGTGCTGGTGAAATGTTAATGTCCTGTTCTGTCTCTCTGGCTGTGCTGTGATGAGTGGATCGACACTCAACCTCGTCCCACATCCACACACCCTCCCACACACACACACACACACACACACACAAACATATACACACACAACATAAACATTTCATGTTTTGTTAGTGGCCATGCTTGAGGAATTCCCCTGCCATGCCGCCACGTAGCTGTGCTGCCCTGTCGCCCTCCCCGCACAGCCTGTTCATCTTGGTGTCTCGTTGGAGCGTATTATTTTATGCAAGCATCCTCGCACTCCTCCTCCTCATCAGCTCCTAACCTGACCTTGTTCCCCCTTACACACCTGAAGGCAATTCACATGTTTCTGAGACACAGGTTAAATCCTCTGTTTTTCGTTATTGTGTGTCTGGTCTTAAGAGTGGAGGTCACTTAAAGTTACAGGAACAGGAAGAAATCCTGATGATGGCAGAGGGAAGAAAATGGATGTGTGTGTGTGTATGTGTGTGTGTGTGTGTGTGGGTGTGAGGGAGGGGGTGTCGGGGTAATGTCTGGCAGATGACAGATCTGTGAATTCTTTCCTAGTGCCCACAAGGCAAAAGAAGCGGTGGTGTGGCGGTCACATCTTCAGAACACTTACAGTCTTTATCCCACTCCTCTTCTTCCCCGTCTTGGGGGGCTCGGCCTGCTGATCACTACACAGGAGGCTATTCAGCAGCCACCCCCTCCCCCCACACACACACACACACACACACGCACGCACGCACGCACACACACACACGCAAATGTTTTTTCTAGAGCTGAAGATTCAACCTATTACCTACATTTTTTTTGTTCAGAACAACAGCCAACAACCCAAAGATCCTCAGTTTACAAATATTTAAGAATAAAGACACAGAAAAAATCTGATTTGAGAAGCTGGGACTAGTTAATTTTTCTTCTTAGTGTTATGCTTGAGACAGACGCCTCCATCCCGTCTTCAGATAAAAAAATGGAGAATCGTGTACAGAACAGTGTGTGTTTTCAATCTCTGGTCTCTTTAGCCCACATGCCTGACTTTTAACTTATTGTGTGTGTGTGTGTGTGTGTGTGTGTGTGTGTGTGTGTGTGTGTGTGTGTGTGTGTGTGTGTGTGTTGAACCAGAGCAGGGATGGGGGGGTCACAGAAAAAGGGCAGGACACAAAACCTGATTGTCCTCAGTGCTGTAATTGCATTTGATTAAAATAATGACAGGGTGTCAGGACAGAATGACGGAGAATGAAACTGAGGAGAAAAACAGTGGCACTCACCTGCAGCACCAGGCAAGACATGGAGACATGGAGGCATGAGGACATGAAGACATGAGGACAGCACATTGAAAAGAGAGAGAGAAGACAATCATTAGTTCTGCAGCCAAATAAGTGAAGGAAACAACAAGCAGGTTGAGGAATGTAACACTTAACTCTTCAGAAAGAGTTCTGTTTTTCTTCTCTTGCTGTTTTTAAATTGTCCTGATATCAATAAATTGCGAAAGGCAGCTGAAACCTCAGTTACCATGGTGACATATTATAAAGAGAAGTTTAAAGGTTCATATCATATCAGGGAGACTTCTGTTTTCAATGTGTTGTGATGGGACTATACAACCCACTACTTTTCTGATCAATTGTTGAAACAATTGAAATAATAATAAAAAAAAAAACTGAGATCAGATCAGCGGAGATCAGATAAAAACAGTAAATCCTCTTTTTTAGACATAAACAGATACTTTTCTTCATTCTCATCACTCAAAAACACAAGTCAATCAGAGATAAAATTGGTAATCAGTAGTATATTGATTAATGTACAATTTTGATACCTGAACAATTATTTTAGTAGTTTTTAAGCATTAACTGAAAATGATTCTTTAGCTGATGAAAAAGCAAAGGTCAGAGGTCAAAGTTATAGCTTATGTGGCCAGTTCTCTTTTTATTGCTTGTAAAAACATTAGTTTTAATTGTTATTACAAGATGAAAACAAAGTGGCCTCATTGGCTCATCGACATCTCCTTGACCTTTAATGCACAGCACACTGGCTGCTGCTTCTAATGCTGCTGTGTGAACCAGTGCTCCAGGAGCGAGCAAGGCCCCGGGGTCCTTCTGAACTTCCTGTGGAGGTGTAAGGGATAAATGAAAAGAGGGATGATGGGAAAGGGCGAGGCTGTGCGAGGAGATGAGAGTCTGAGCCTAGCTTAGACATCCTCCTCTCAGAGGCTCCTGACATCCCTACTGGCAATCATATTCTGGCCTTAGCACAAAACTCCCTCTCACACACACACACACACACACACACACACACACACTCACACCACTTGCTCTTTTCTCTTTTCTGTCCCCTGTTTGGACCCTGAGCAGCTTTTACAGCAGAAACACTCTGCTATAACTTGTAAAAGCCTCTGTCCTTTTCATTCTCTCTGGCTCCAATGAGCATCAAAAGCCAAGGCTGTTTAATGGTGCCGCTGGCCGTCGAGGGTCATGTCACGGCGAGGGACATGCCGGCTCAGTTTGGGAGTTCACGCCGCTCCATGTTTGAGAACACGGTGGCTGATACTATGAGCTGTTGGGTTCAGTTTCTACCAGAAAAAAACTGACATCATCACCCATAATAAACTGAACAAACTGTCTCTGCTAAGTTTCTCAGACTGTTTGTCCACCAGCAGCGCTGTAAAATATGTGTAAGTTTTGACTAGAATTATCTTGAATGACCTTATTCCATTGGCACATAATCTTGGTTATAAAAATTAGATAGAGATAATGAGATAAAATGAGATATAATGAGATGTAAAAAAAAGGTAAAATGGAAAAAAAAACAACTAAAAAATATATATATTAGAAAATATGAGATAAAGAAGTAATAAAGTAAAATAAATAAACAGGAGATACATATATTATAGATATTATTGTAACTGTTTTGAAGAAATGAATTGATTAAATTGACCAATATCAAAGGAAAACAGAAAAGAAAAAAAGTGTGACAGACAGTGACTGTGGGAGGAGGTCGAGCAGCTGTGAGTCAACAGCCTGTGTGACTGTGACATGCTGTTCACGCCCTGTTTCATACCAACACTCATTGTCAGCTTCCTCTAACCGTGACTGCAGTATTTTCATAACAACAACCGTGACCTGATCTGTCCAAATCCTAACCAGAAGTAGTTCTGCAATTAAAACTCAACCAAACCTAAAGCAGGAGGGGGAGGAGCCGGAGAAGTTATTTTATTCAGCCACGGAAACAGCTTTGTTGCTTATGTACGAGGCCTGATATGAACGTGTCACTGACTGACAGGTTGTGTGTTCTATTATTAGACAATGCAGCAACACAACAGACACAGGACCTGACTACAAGTCTAGATTTTTTTTAAATTGATATTTTTGTCCCCTGGTTAAAAAAAAAAAAAAAAAAAAATCTTCCATACACTGATCTGATTGACTGCAATACCATGTATTATAGTAATGGTCGAAATGTATGAAAGACGTTTTGAGCATGCCGACTGTCATTGTCACAGTAACCGTACATCATGGCTGGTCGGTGTGTTGTTGCTGCTGCTGCACTGCTCCTGCTGTGTCGTGTGGTTTATGTATCGTCATCCTTTACTGGCTCAGTGCAACATTTGAAAACACAAGTGGATCTTTAGTAGAGATGTGTGGAAGGTCAATTATCATCTACAACAACATCATAAAACACCACCATCAATGTTTTTTGACTCATTTTCAAATGTAATTAAAATATGTTTTTTTTGTCACATCAAGCTGCCTGAGCCAGGATCTGTCTCTCTAATCTACACATTGACATTGAACAGTGGATGTTATAGACCATCGAGTCAGCCAAATCCAGAGCACAGGCTTTAGTGTTTCTTAGCTTGCAGTTCATTCACTAATCTTAAATACAGTTTTAAAGCTGTAAAAGATTAAAAAAATGTGTCCCAAAAAGCGTACTTCTCTCAGTACACTTTTTTGCAGTGCACTCAAATGACTTGTGCACTGAATTTCATGTTTGTGATTTTTTACCTCATATTTGTGTCTTAGGGGCCCTTAATGTCAAAACTTTTGAGAACCTTCATTGAAATGTAGTCATTCCCAGTAAAACCCTGGGTGGGTTTAAAGAATGTGTTACTTTGAGTGGTGTGGGTATGTAGGGGTGACAGTGTTTAGTCATGTGCTGTGGTCAGTTCCCCTTGGCTCAGCCTGGAAGGGCCAGTGTGGGAGAACTGTAAGCTACTCTGCTAGATCAGGCTGCAGCACCCTCAGTGTCCAAATATTTACTGTCCAGCAGGTGCAGGCCGGACAGAACCAAGAAAAGCTGCCGTCAGTCTCTTAGCACTTGGCTATGATCACTCTCATTGTGCAATGTAATGGATTACAGCATTAAAAGCCTTGAAAAATCATTATAAAAATATTTAGAATTAAAGATAACTGTACATGCGACATGATGTAAACCTACTTTTACACAACACCAAACTGAAAATAATGGACTGGAGATGACATCTCCACTTCCAGTGGTTTCATAATTTGCTTTGCCTCTTCACAATATGAAATGTCAATGCAGACAAACTTATCTTTGAACAGATCAAACAAACAGTGGAGAACAGTTCATCATGAGAAACACAAGGAGGAGAAACTGTATCATTATGACTGATGTATTTATTTATCTGGAGCCATAAATAAATAAATGATAGGATAATAAATAGAAAATGTGCAACTATGTTGTTCAATAATCTGCAATCTTACATCTCATGAACAACTGGATTTTGCAATTTACAATTAAGAAACATACTATACATTTTCACACAATTATCTGAACTTTCTACTCATTCCAGTCTGTTTTCATGACTGTATTTGCTGTAACAGTCAAGTTCATATTTATCCAGCAAGTTCCAGGCAAATACATACAAATTGATGGCCACGTTGATATTAAATGTAGGGTTTTGTGAAACTTTAACGTTTCTAGCCTGGGTGGATATATACAGGGAAAAATTCAAACAGTTAGGTTCTATACCTACTTATTCTTCACTAGGGGTTCAAGGGTCTGCTGGAGACAATCCCAGCACACCACAGGTGAGAGGCAGGATACAACTCAAACAGTACCAGCCTATCATGGAGCACACACACTATTCACTCACACACATATATATACAGGTCATTTAGAATATCCAATCAACCTCAGTATGTTTTTGTACTGTGGAGGAAGCTGGAGAACCTGGAGATAACCTACACAGACACAGAGAGAACATGAAACGCCACACAGAAAGATCCCAGAACAAGGATTTTATTCCTGAGACCTTCTTGCTGTGAGGGAACCACTGCTTCACCATGTCACCCTCATGTGGAGAAATTCATTCTTATTTTTTTTTTTTTTTAATTTTTATTACTATTTTTTTAAATCATGATTGTGGTTCGACTGTACGCATATTGTATTTTAAATTCTCTTTCACATCTGTGTGCTGTGATTAGTGCTAAAGTTATACATACTTAACAGTCATGTTTTAATCTGCAATTTATGTCTAGTTCTTGAAATTGCTTTACTGTACTTTCATTGATGGTATTTATCTCTGTACTGTTACTTTTAGTATTTTCTTTTCTTTTGTTCACTCTGACCATAGAGAAACTCTGCAAAATAGCTGAAGCTAAACATCTTATATATGTCATATTTTCCATTTTTTTGCTGAGATGTTGTTGGCATCGTCCCTGTTGAATGAACATTTAAATAAATGAAACACGTGCACACACACATGTAATTTCTCTTCCCTCCGTCTAATATGCGGTAATCAAAATTTCCAACCAGCAGCTAAATGGGATTGTTATTGCTGAGCCTGTTTTTTTTGGCAGTGATGATAAAGAAAGACTTTTTTCAAGAATGATGAAAAATAAGAGAGCAAGAGACATTGAGAAATTAGACACATGCAGATAATTACTACACACTGCAAAAAAATAAAATCTGATCAGGTGAAAACTTTATGGTTTTGGTACAATGAATCCGATGTTGAGCAGAATTATCTTGAATTATCTTATTCCATTGGCAGTTTTGCTTATTTAATTCTTTTTTCTTGTTTTTAGTCCTATTAGATCTGGTTTCCCTTTTCGTTACTTTTACTATTCAAAAATTAAAGAAAAATAGTCCAAAATATCTAGAAAAAAGACAAAAAATATATATATAAACACAAAAGGGATCAAATTAAAAAAAATACTAGATAAAAAAGACACATATGAGATAAAAAAAGAGATCAAATTAATTATAAAGACACAAATATGAGATAAAATCCCTCAAATTACTTAGCTTAAAAGGCAACATTATGTTGGATAAGTTAATATAACCATTATAATATATAAATTCAATATAATTCTACTCAGTATTGCGCAAATTGGACAAAAACATATATATATATATATATATATATTTGTATATATAAATATATTTTTACTTTTTGATGTTGATTTGACCAGTGTAGCAGCTCCTGACCATCAAGTTATGTTGAATTGAACTGGATTTCTGTTACGACCGCACGGGCACACACACACACACCAACACACACACACACATATATATCAGAGTGTGTGTGTGTGTGTGTGTGTGTGTGTGTGTGTGTGTGTGTGTGTGTGTGTGTGTGTGTGTGCAGGCTGGGACATGGTGGCTCTTGAGGGAAGAGACAGAGTGGACGACAGTGTTTGGAAGCTTCTGGAGTGTTTTCCTGGCCGCAGCTCCGGCCAGACTCCTCCGTGTCCTTCGGAGTGAAAACAAAAACATGTCGGAGTGCACAGCTCGCAGTCAGAGCACATCTCTTATTTGTTATCACTGATGCTCCAGGCCCGGTTTACATTCTCCTGAGTGCGTCTGCTGGCGTGTTCATCCGGAAACTTGTCCTCTACGCCCACTCCTGATTCAGATTCAGAGAGCAATAAAACCTGCTGAGTTGTTGCCTTGGACAAATAAACCGAGCAAAGTGTTGATGTAGAGACGTCCGAGAGAAACACACAAACACACTAACAAGGAAAAAGAAATGGTGGAAGAGCCAGAGAAGGACAGGGAAAGAGAGTGATGGGCGCTGGTCTCTCGCTCCTTCCTGTGAAAGTTTCCGGCGATGCAGTAAACATGGCAGCGTCTGTCTCCTGTGGGAGCTCAGGGAAATGTGTGTGTTGTCTATGTGTTTATGCGCTGATGTACCGCTTGTTGGTGCATGCATACACTGTCTGTGTGTGTGTGTGTGTGTGTGTGTGTGTGGAGGTCAACAGTTCCTCTCCTCTCTGTGAGGGAGTTGCGCTGGAGCCAAGTACCCAGCTGCTCATAGGTGTCTGTTTACAGGCTGATTCACAGAGCTAACAGGGAAGACACACACACACACATACATACACACACACACACACACACACATGCCTTGCATCACTCCGCAAGAATTCTCACAAACACGCAACATATAAGGTTTTGCCTTAACGGCTTGTGAAGTAATTGCATTTGCTGGGTTTGTTAGCGTCTCCGCTTGGAACATTAGGCCTTTAACGTCATTACTGCGGAATTATATCACCTGAAACAATTACCCACACGGTTTCACTTAATTACAGGGATTTCAGGACTTTACCTGCTTGACCATTGAGCACATATTTGGTCATTAAATGGTTTGTTCAGTCTCTCTGAATAATGTGTCATTGTGAGAGACTCTGACTTGCAGAAGGTGGAAGAAAAAAGTACAGTAGTGAAACTGACAGCAGCAAAACATAATAAAGTATCGAAAAAAAACACTGGTTTAATGTTTAGTGTGATATTAAACAGTATATAGAATGTACATGATATGTTCATGTAAGCATTTTTATGTCATATTAGTGAGGTAAAAGTTAAATTTCTTAGCATGAAGTACCATCAGATGGAAATACTCAAGTCCATAAACACTATATAAATATAAATACTGCACATACTGCATATATATATAGATATAGATATATATATACACTTATGAACTGTGAGTGCCATTACTGGTATTAACATGGTCATCTACATATCTATGTATTTATTAGACTGTAATTAGCACAATTATGTTTTTCATATGAGACATTTTTCTGTTGTGTGACTATTTTCATTCATGTGCACTGTCCTGCCAAAATAAAACTGAATAAAGTAACACAGTACCACTAGTTTTACATATACATATATAGTATAATGTATCATTTCCAGTGTAGCAGTGTAGTGTTGTTCTAATTAAAGACTGTTGATGATCAGAAATGTAATATCTGACCAAATTAAGAAGCATGAAATAGGATAGCTAGATAAGTTTATTTTTTCCTTTAAATTCACTAACTAAGCCGACACTGCCTGTTAACCAATTATGGATCATAATCAGCTATAAGTGAGATACTCACTCTTCACATGAAAGATACAAAAGGTATTGCTGTTGCTTTTCTCTCTTTCCATCATTCCTCTTTTTTCTTTTTAAATACAATTTCCGAGGGGACATGGAAGTGATCCCAAGTGCTAACGTACATTAATTAGAATGTTGTCCTGTTTACTGGCTGCTGCTGCCAAGCCCGGACCTCATGATTCCTGTCTGGATATTCAATTAGAGTTTTTTGGTTCTAAATGATGATTTGTGTCCTGTAAAACAGTAGCCTGCATCTGAACCGAGCCTGAGACGACAAAAATGATCAAGTACAGTGTGTCAGCAATATAAACAGGCCGAGACACAGTCAAACTATTTGCTGAAATTCAATTAGGCCATGCCGTGAAATCTCTTCATGGTACTTGTGACATCGGAAATTTTAATGTAATTAAAAAATTTACTGCTATGCTCGATAATAGCTGACAGCGTAATGTTATAGAGTTAAAGTGGAGAATGTTGCATTAGATTAGATTCAGTATTATATTAATTGTTGCTTGCTATATTGCTGTAGAATAACGTTCTTGTGCTGTGGTTAGTTAACACAGAAAATACAGTAAACAATTTATTATTAAGTCAAATTGTTAATTAAACTGACTCAAGATTTTATTACTTATGTTTTACAATGTCAAATAATGTTTAGGTTATGTTTATGTACGACTAAGTTTTAGGATTCATCTGTTTAGTTTAATATTTCTCATGTTTTTTATGTTTATAGTATCATAGTATCAGTTATATGTGTTATTGTGTAGTAACTATATTTAATGTATTTTAGGGCCAAAGAAAACTATTGATAACTATTGAAACATTGTGGATCCAATTAAACAATAAATGCTTTGTAAACAAGCTGTAAAGAATCTACAAAATTACATGTTTATATCCTTTAAATCCAAATGAAAAGTATCGTAATAGCAATAGATCCCTATTCCCTAATGTGTAAAGAAATGTATACTAACCATTACTTGTCTATAGATTATAGTTTATGTACCAATCTTTAACCCTTAACAAACAGTAAAATAATTATATATTAATCTATCTCAATCTTAATCTCTATTCTTATTCTTCTCTTATTTCCTGGTTTCTTTAGTCTTCTATAACATGATCTAGGGTTGTGGACTATTGCATTACATTTTATACCAGTTTATGAACAAAACAATAATCAATATATTGATCAAAATTGTATTTATTTTATTTGCATTCCCAGTTATCAAAATTACACAAATCATCATATAAATTTGACAATTTTACTTTTATGATGTTGTATCTGCACTTTCATTAACACAGTGTGTTTTCTTTGGAGTGTGACTGTGTGTGTGTGTGTGTATGTGTGTGTGTGTGTGTGTGTGTGTGTGTGTGTGTGTGTGTGTGTGTGTGTGTGTGTGTGAGCAGAGTGAGCAGAGTGAGAAAGCGCAGAGCTGCGGTCCGTCTGATCCAACATGGTTGAGGTCTAATGAAGTCGCAGGGCGGCCTGGCTCCTCTCATTAAAGGTGAGGCCCTGTCGCTGCTACACATGGGGCTGTGAGGCTACAGTTACACCTGTGTGTGTGTGTGTGTGTGTGTGTGTGTGTGAGACACAGCCTTGGTTGGGGAAGCTGGTTTGAGGTAATGTGAAGTGATGTCCAAATTGCAAAACAGATTTTCCCCCTGTTTTCATGCATGTGTGCCCGTGTACACACACACGTGTGTGTGTGTGTGTGTGTGTGTGTGTGTGTGAGTGAATTCTTGGGTGTGCAATGTCTGGAAATGCCTCAATGTATTTTTGAAATGAAAACCATGAACCCCATGCTTTTAACTAAGGGGCAGATGGCTTCAGCTATTTGTATATATATTTTTTTTTGTAAAAACAGGCACACACACACACACACACACACAAGACGTGACCCTGGCTGAGGCCTCTCCAACAACACACTCCCGACCTTTCACCCCACTCAGACCGCCCTCTATTACCTCACAATTACACCCTACAAATGGTTTTCACTTGGACGTGTGTGCGTGTATGTGTTTCTCACAGAATGTTGTAGGTCAAAAGCATAACGTTTAAATATGACAGTGGAGATTTTCTTTACATTCTTCTCCACCTCTTTCATTGTTCCTTTTTGTTCTCCTCCCTTTCTTCTTCGTGTCCTCATTGTTTATTTAACTTCACCTCCTTTATTATGTTCTTTCTCTCTTTTTCTCTTTTCCTTCCCATATAGAGTACAATCCTGCTGCTCATCCTGTGTTTGAAATGCCTTCTGTCTCTCCTTCTCCTTACCTTTGCTAACATTTGCAATGTGTGAATCACATAAAAAATTGCATTACTCAAACAGGCAAAGTTTAATATAAAAGAGAGGTTGTAAGGTTAGAACTTTGTGAGTGTTTAGGAAACTTTAAATAATTTGCTTAACCGACCAATGTTTTATAATGTGGAGCTACAACAATAAGACAATTAGTTGTCAACTGTTACATACATCTCCAACTATTTTGATAGTTGATTAAACTGATGATCTTTGGGTTGTGGACTGTTGGTCTGAACAACAAAAATAAAAAAGTCGGATCTATGGATTCAATAGATTAATCAGGATAGTCGTTAGTTGCAGCTCTCATGATGTTTATGGTGGTTTCCTCTTTGTATAGATGACATTGCTGCATTTTAGCATTTTTGAATGCTTCTGTATGTGTGTGTGTGCATGTTTATGTGTTTTTAGATGGTTCTAGGACAGAGACAACATCTCCCTAGGACACTGATCTTTGGATCCCAGAGGTCACAAGCTGTGACCTTTAAAAAGCAGTCTGCAGTGAGCCCACAGGGCTGCAGGTAGGGTTGTATTACTGCATGCACACACACACACACACACACACACACACACACACACACACACACACACACACACACACACACACACACACAGCTATGATGAGTGATATGTCAAAGAGCAGTCCACACACACGCATGGCTTGAGGGGAAATCAAGCTGTCGCCTCTCAATGACCTCCAACAAAAGGACCATTGAAAATAACAAGACAGACTCTCACAGTGGCAGCTCAGGAAAAAGTTTCCCTTTGTTACTGAAGCAGCTTCTCAGTGTCGCCGCCATTCAAACGGTGGTGGTGGATCCCCTCCACAGTGCCAAACTGCTTTGAAGCCAAATGGATCCTGCTATTGGGAAACCGACGTCGGAGATTCTTTTGACAATCAGCTCCAAAACGACGACTTTCACATTAGCGGTTGTTCTCAGGGCATCCTTATTCGGCCTTATAGATGTCACTGCTTATGCAAGAAGTGACAGAGGTGAAGCTCGTGGTCACCACATTGTATACCATTACAGCTACCTTTATTACTGTATTTCAATATCGGTCAGACAGAGTTTCCAGTCTGAAATGACTAATCATTTCTCAAAATCCAGTGGAAGCTCACAGAAAACAGTCTGAGCAGGTTATTAAGCATTTTCAAAAAGGCTGCAGGAGTTTAACCCTCTGAAGCCTGTGCAGCATTGTATAGTCACTCATAGCTTAGTCAATATGCATTGTTCTCACAAAGTTATTCTTTTTGTCTGGTTCTGTCTGATGGAGCGAACTAGTTTTTATTTGAAAGTGATTTCCTCTCAATTCTCAAACTTTGTTTTTTCTGTTATTTAAATGACATTTTGTGAATTTGTTTTTTTGTGTTCTTTCAAATAACAGGAAAAATTTGCTTGAAAATCACATTCAAGTAAACTAGTTTGCCCCATCAAACAGAAAGAAATACAATGTCCAATAACGTTATAACAATCAGAATAACATTGAGTCTGTGTAAAAACAAACTCTATTTACCTGCATTAGTGTCTGCAATAAGTCTGCGTTACACTAAATTATGTGTACCTGCGTGTGTGTTTTATTCAGAAAATTTAGCAAAAGAGTGTCTTAACCTCTTTTGCACCAAATATCATTTCAAGATAACAACATAAATATGCATCTTGTGCATGTAAGTGTGTGTGAGTATCAAGTATGTTAGTGTGTGTGTGTGTGTGTATGTGTGAGTATGTGTACGTGTGAGTGCATATGTGTGTGTGTGTGTTTGCACATGTCGGTCGCTTTAATGGACATATACCCATAAATATGCTTTTTTTATTTACATTTTTTTAAATTTTGTTTTATTTTGAAATTTTAACAGAAGCTCTTTCTAATGCAGTTTCTCAACTGAATAACTGCCTGGTACAGTTTAAAAAACACTGGTGTAAATCTACAATCATGCATTATGTTAGTGTGACCATATCATAGTTGACATTAAAAAAAAAAAAAATTGAATACATGTAAAGGCATCAAGAGAACCTTTTTTCTTTTCAAAGTTTAAAGTTGCATTCCGATAAATCTCTTTCTCTATTTCAGCTTCCTATAGACCATGCCTCCATGTTCCAGAACATTACACTGCATTACGGAGCTTTTCTCTTGGCTCCGTTTCCTGTCAAATCTGCATTAGGGTCTGCATTCAGTTCCCAACACAGTTTTCCACTTAAAAGCCACTTCTGCCTTGAGTCTGTGAGCTACTTTAAAGATGCAATTTCAACTTTTTAGGCACTAAAAAGTAAAACAGTGGTAACGTGATCCTCTCTACAGGCTTTTGTTAGCATGCATCCTCATGGTATAGACAGAGAGGGTGATCAATTCTGATTTAAGGCCCTTTCATTTCATACGACACCTTCTTATTACAATAAATGGACTGGACACAGCCGCTTTGAAGCGGATGTGGAGCTCGTGTATAATGTCCCAGAAGTTCAATTTGAGGTAATGCTTTGAGTAAGTAGATGGAAGACTTTTTTATTTAATTATTTTTTTTTTTTTGGTGGGGAGGCGGTTGGGGTTTGCAAACAACGGTTTGGTCCTGACATTCGACCCCAAAACATTGACAGTATCACAATTTTCATAAAAAGTGGCAGATAGAACATAAACAGCCATGATGGGACAAAGGGTGAAGCAGCTCACACAAATATCAATAAACACTCCTCTTCCGTCTCGGAAGCTTCCTGCTTTATTTGATTAGTCTGAGGACGGAGGGAGGGCTGCGGGTGAAAAACACAGCAGTCATGCTCTTTGCTTTTCTTCCTCCTTTCCCTTCCTCCGCAATCTCCAGCCTCTCCTTAATGGGAATGGGAAGTTTGGGAAGTGGAGGGTGGAGGGGTGCGGCTAGCCTCAGCCTAACCTCCCCCATCTGGACTGGGGGGGGGACTACCAGCCTCCAGGCTACTCACAACCCTTCCCAGCTGTTAGCCGTTCAGGGGCAGAAGCTTTTTTTTTTCCCTTCTTTTTCCCCCAAGTGTGTGTTTTTGGTGGGCCTGAGAAAGTGTTTTTCTTTTTTTTTATTAACAATTGCCATATCTTCCACCAGCTGCTGACCCCACAGCTCCTGTCCCCGAGCGAGTGTGTGTGTGTTTGTGTGTGTGTGTAAGTGGGGGGGGGGGGGGTAGAATGGTTCTCATTTAGGAGGCTCAGCTTTGCAGGGGAGACTTGCTGAAGGGTGCCGGGCCCCTGCCGCTGTTAGCATGCTAGCTACGCTGCAGAAGCTGCAGAGTTCAATGGCTGCGAGCGAGAGATGTTAGCTGATAGTAGCTGTGGTGACATGCTGCTTCTACATGCTGCTGGTGCTACATGCTGCTGCTGCTGCTACATGCTGCATACATTTAGCTGCAGGATGTTTCACGCTGCACACAATTAGAGCTTAACAAGTCAACATATCTTGTTGTTGTACAAATTTCTCAAATATTGAGTTGTAATTTGTTCATTGTTTTTTATTTGGTTTTGGTCAATTAAAGATTAAAGATCAAGTAAGACAAATTAAGAATTACCTTAATTTTATTTCATATTTTTGTTGTTTTATTTATATCTCAATTTTGTATTTGGCTTTTTATTTAATTGTATTTGTTTGTATTTCACTTGTGTGTGAAATCTATCTTATATTTGTAACCAGCTTTTTTATCTCATAATTAATCTCATATTTGTGACTTTTTCATACAGTGCCAAGTAAAATAGTTGTAGTAAAATAATGACTTTTTGCTACATTTAAGGCTTCAAACAGAAAGATTTGTTGTGAGGAATCAACACCAAATGAGACACATTCATGAAGTGAGATACAATTCATGAGACATTTTTTTTAGAAATAATAAACTGAAAAGTAGGGCGTTCAAAATTATTCCTGAGTTTATACTTTGTAAAACCACCTTTTGCTGTATTTACAGCTGCAAGTCTTTTGGCGTATGTCTCTATCAGTTTTGCAAATCTAAAGACTGACATTTTTGCCCATTCTTCCTTACAAAATCGCTGAAGCTCAGTAACGTATGTAGAGTGTTTATGAACATCAGTTTTCAGATCTTTACACAGATTCTCAATTGGATTCAGGTCTGGATTTTGACTTGTCTTTCTTACACCTGGATATGTTACATTTTGAAACATTCAATTGTAGATGTTGCTTTATGTTTAGGATCATTGTCTTGTTGGAAGGTAAACCTCTGTCCCAGTCTCAGGTCTTTTACAGATTCCACCAGGTTTTCCTTCAAAATGTCCCTGTATTTGGCTTCATCATCATCCATCAATTTTAACCATCTTCTCTGTCCCTGGTGAAGAAAAGCAGCTCCAGACAATGATACTGCCATCACCATGTTTGACAGTGGGGATGATGGGTTTGGGGTCATGTGCAGTGTTACTTTTACACCACACATAATGTTTTGCAATTTGTTCAGAAAGTGGATTTTTGGTTTCATCTGACCAGAGCACCTTCTTTCACATGTTCAGTGTGTCTCCCAGGCGAACTTCAAACATGTGCTTTTATGGATTTACTTTAGAAACCCATTAAAAAACCATCTCAGCAGTGGATCTCTGCAGTTCATCCAGAGTGATCATGGGCCTCTTGGCTGCATCTGATCACTCTCGCCTTGTTTAGGCTGAAAGTTTAGAGGGATGACTGGATCTTGGTATATTTGCAGTTGTCTGAGGTTCTTTGCATTTTAGTATGATTGTTTGAACAGTGCTCCACGAGATGTTTGAAGCTCGTGGAATCTTCTTATGTTATAATCCTGCTTTAAACTTTTCCACAACAGTATCTCAGACCTGCCTGGTGTGTTCCTTGGTCCTTGGTGCTTTATGATGCTGTTTGTGCTTTAAACCTCTGAGACTATCACAGAACAGTTTCACTTTTACTAAGACTTGACTACACACAGGTTGACTCTATTTATCACCATCAGTCATTTAGGTGAACATTTGATCATTCAGAAATCCTCAGGGAACTTCTGGAGTGAGTTGGTTGCAATAAGAGTAAAAGAGCAGAACAATGTCACACAGCCACCTTTCAGTTTTCTATTGCTTAAAAAATATATATAAATATTGTACAAATTTTGTTCCACTTCACGATTGTGTTCCACTGTTGTTGATTCTTCACAAACATTTCCAATTTTATATTTTTATGATTGAATCCTGAAATGTGGCAGAAGCTCAAAAAGTATAATACTTTTATAAGGCATTGCATTTTCAGTGCAAAATGTATTTTTACTGTGTAAAAACAAACATATATGATATAAGATAAGATAAGATAAGATATGTATTATTGATCCCACAATGGGGAAATTTGCTTGTTACTGCAGCGAACAGAATAAAGAACAAGAAAAGAAAAGAAAAGCTAAAGAAATAAAAGCTATAATATATAAAAATACACTATGTACAAAATTCGTAGAATTTGTTGATCCGCATACACAGTTTGCATTATTGACATAAGAATGGAGAAAAAATAGTAATAAATAGCAAGAAAAAAGTATGCATAAGCAAAGCATATATACATACATACATGCACATACATACTTACATATATACACATACTTACATATTTACATATTTGCATATCCACGCACATACACACATGTACACATACAAGCTAATGCATACTTAAGGTGCAGAGAATGTCCGTATATATATATATATATCAGTATTAGTGGCTGCAATGAGTCTTTCCATTACAAATCTTGTCTTTGTGTTTTATTTTGAAAATATTTTCTAGCTTGACTTCCTATCTTGACTTCCATCTAGTGCAATCTGCTCTGTTCAGCTTGACGGATCTGTTTATGATTCCTTATACACTCCTTCACAATAAGTTCTCCCAAGCAGAGAATGACACAAACAAATGCAACAGTCACACACCCGCTCATCCTCAAACACTCGTCCTGCTGTGTCTGTTGATGAAATATGGATAATTTGCTGCTAGTGACGGTGGGTTCAGGTGCCGATGTGGTTCGCGTATCATCTGGTGACATGTTTGTGCTGATGTTCTATGTATGAGGCAGCCGAGGCCTCATGCAGCATTCAGCAAGCCAGGGAGGCCGAAGGTGAGACCGGCACAGCCTGCGGCCAGAGACAAGCATTCCACATGGCTGTGTGTATCCGCACTTTTGGGAAAAACGCTCACGCAAACTCTGCCTTTCTCCTTTCAGCGTTGTTATACACACAGACGCTCACCTGAGCTCAACAGGGCCGCAGCTCCATCACACTAGGGCTATTTTTCTACATGCATCATAAAAGACAACTAAACACACACACACGCACACACAAACACACACACACCACACACACACACACACACCACACACACACACACACACACACACACACACACACACACACACTCTCGCTGAGTCTTTGTACTAGTCTGTCTTGGAATCGCATGGTAATACTTCATTATGGCAGCACTGTAATTTGGGGGGAATGAGCACTTCAAACGAACAGCAACAACCCACACACAAACACACACGTTAAATGTTACTGTAAATGTGTGTAACCAGAGTTCTGCTGGGACCATTATCAGTTTTTTTATGGATTCCCAGAACAGTCCAAAATACACCCGGACAGTAATCAGAGGCACACTGCGAGGTTATAATTGTTGGAGCTGATTACAAAGTGGAGAGTAATGGTTCAAATTGGGAGGAGAGCAAAGGCCAACATGTATATGGGGAAATGTGAAGTCAGGGACACAGCGCAGGGTGTTGGGTGTTTGCAGGTTTCAAGGCTTTCTGACCTATTTTCTTACACTGGAGTCTCACTCAGTGGCCATCACGGTTAACATAGTTTGCTATTTTAGAAGAGGAAATGTTTGGCTGTTAAAAGGAGAATTTGGAAAAGTGCTTGTTGTATTTCAGGATGGTTACAGTGGGTGAAATGAAATATTTCCACACTTTGAGCTATTAAAGTGTGTATTTTTCTAATTGCTGCCCAGTAAGCATGAAACACAGCAATGTGCTGTAATGGAGTCTGAGTTTGCCCTCTATAAGTTTTATTTTTGTATTTATTGTTGTAAAAAGATTGTATGAATCAAGTAAAAATTTAAGCGTATTGACGTGTGTGTGTGTGTGCGCGTGTATGTATGTGTCTGTAGATCCCACAACCAGTTATTTATTTAGTTTCAAGAAAGACCCCCTTTAAAGACTCCTTCAATCATATGTATAAATAATAGATACCATTCTAGGCTCTCAGCATGTGGACAATAATACTGTGTCTCACACACGCTCACACACAAACACACAAACACACACACACACACACACACACACACACACAATCTCATGCACGATGGAATGTGTTTCATACGGACTGCCCATGCAGGTCAATGGTGTAGCGTGTGTGAGGCTTCATATACTAAAAAACGCCCAGCGCGAGGTAAAACATTTACTGTTTAATGTCACTTTCTGAGGGGAAACTTCCACTGAACACAATAAAAAAGAAACAGTAGAAATACACATGAGATTAGGTTTTATATATAAATGATATATGTGCACACAAAAACACAACTGAGCACTTGAACTGGTTAATACAGAAGGAAAAACACATTTGTTACTGAAATCCATCAAACTCACTTTAAAACACATTACTAGAGACCATCCTATCTCTCCTATTTTACTAGAAATAAAGTATTTTTACATTCTGGCACTGGGACTTTTACTTAAAGTACCTCTGAATACTTCTTCCACCACTTGTATTTTTTATTTACAGCATGTAAGAAGTCCATGTCTTTAACAATGTGCTTATATATCTGTAAAATTATAGCTACAAGCACAGTTATCATGCCATTACCATATACCCATGTGTCATAATTGCTGCAAGAAAAAGTTCATAGTTCTTAGATGTTATAATGTCATTATAGGTGACTCAAAGTAATGCGATTCCTGCTGTGTAACTGCCATATGTTATATAATCATTAAGTCATAAGTCACAAGATCAATCATTATTGTAATATTGTAATTATTGTTAAAAGCACCATGAATATCTACAACTATTGTAATAAGCACATTATAACACATAAGTATGTTTATAATAGAGCTGTGTGTGTGTAAGTGTGTGTGTGTGTGTGTGTGTGTGTGTGTGTGTGCATTAAATCTTCCAACAGCTGATCTCAGTCTTTCTGCCACTCCATAAGAATAAGTCTGATATGTCTTCATTATTACTGTTTTGAGGGCCAGGGATTCATTTACCACACAGATCATTGTAACAGACATTTGACCACAGTCTGAACCTTCTGCTTATTTAACATAGGCAGTGTGTTCATTCTGCACCATCTGTGTCATTGATTTCTGAAATAATACAGGTAATTTTCAGGTGGACCCAAACGGACAAACACAGAGATACACAGACAGGTAGAGAGCAGCCATCTTCCTCTCCTCCTCCTCCTCCTTCTCCTTCTCCTTTGCTTGTGCTCCTGTCCCTCAAACCAATGATAAAACAATGAACAATGACTGGGTAGGGAGGGAGAGAGGATGATTGGATGGTTGGATGGATGGAGGGAAGATGACAATGATTGGCATGCTTGCAAGGGAAAAAAAATGCAAATAAATCAATTGAAATGGTAAATATTCGGCAGAGTGAGTGAGGAGCTTCGCTTTTAGGAAAAACCTGCAAGAGACAGACAGGAGAAAAAAAAAAAAAAAAATAGGGTTTTAAAAATCTCTGCTGGCGACGTGTGTGTGTGTGTGTGTGCGTATACACTTAATTTTCCTCAGCATGCATACCATGACAGTGGAGGGCGGATGAGTTAGGAGGATGCATCTGTGTTAGTCATTCACAGCAAAAGCCCTGAATAGGACCCCACAAAGGGTTGCTGGACTAATCAAAAGAGTCACAAGGTTTAAAAAATAAAATAAATAAAAATACAAAAAAATTGGACAAAAACATTTTTTTTCAAGCTTTCTTATAATTCTTTTAATTTTTTAATTTGTTATTTTGGACTTCATGTATCCTGTATTTTACTCCTCGATCATCTAGAGATTTATTTAAAATAAAAACAACTTAAGATGCAACAATTATGGATTAATTTAATATAATAGTACTAGTAAAAGCATATTGTTTTTGATATAATTAGTTTGAGTAAAATTATTCTACCTAATCTTATTATGTTGTCAGATCATTTAACTTAACTTTTTATCGAACAGTTCTGTCTTTTTTTTATCTCCTATTTGTCTTTTTATTAATTTTTTTAAACATTTTTCCTCATACTTTAAAATTTTCATCTATTCATATTTTTGATTTTGTTGTTTAATTGAGTTTGTAAATGCTCAGATTGTATCACCAGTTCATCTCAAACACAGCAGGTGTCAAATAAAAGTGTCTTTTAGTTGTTTTTGTTCTTTCAATTGTTATTCATGCTTAAAATATAAAAGGAGTTCTACAGAGGAGAGCAAAATAACTTTAATGACAACAGTTAAAGAAAAAGAAAAAAGGAGCAGTTCTGAAGCCTGGAAGCACTGTCTGTCTCTGATCTGATCAATGATCAAATATTCAGGAGATGACAGGAAGCAGCTAATGCAGGAACAGCTTTCTGCATCCACAATGTATTCTACAGGCTGGAAAATAATGTCTTTAAACGCACCACGCAGATATCTGAGGAGACCACAGGAGATGGTCTTATAATGTGTAAATGCTGCATTGTACTGTCCAAATACTGCGTTAAATAGTCCAAATACTACATCATACTGTCTTATACTGTCAGAATACTATATTATACTGTCTAAATACTACATTATACTGTGTGAATATTACATTATACTGTTTTATACTGTGTAGATACTACAATATAGTGTCTTATACTGTCTAAATAGAACATTATACTGTCCTAATGCTACATTGGACTGTTTTAATACTACAATATCCTGTCTTTATACTAACATTATACTGCCTAATACTACATTGTACTTTCTTTACGCTACATAATACTGTCATTATACTACTTTATACTGTCTTTTATTGTTGTTATACTACATTATACCATCTTACACTGCCCTGTCCTCTTCTGTCTTAAACCTATACTATATTTTAATGCCTTGTAATGTCTTTGTACTGTTTTACACTGTCTTTATAGTACAATATACTGTGTTATACTGTCTTTATATGACATTATATTGTTTTATACTGTTAAATTCTGTATGATACAGTCTCTATGCTACATTATTATGTATTATATTATGTGTTTGTACAATGCTATAATGTGTTATACTTCCTTGTACCATCTTTTACTGAGATTCAAAGCCAGCAACACTTCACGTGTGAAAAAGGCTTCAGATGGATTTGCGTCTGCCATGTTCAACTGAGTTCTGCAGAGCAACAATGACTGGCTCCTCTCTGATTATAACCTTGGAGCGAAGTCCACATTACTAAACCAGAGTGCATATTATACAGCAAGGTGGCTAAAAAGATTACCGATTGTCAATGAGTTCTGGCAACACTGCAGGTGGCTGGAAGGCAGCAGTGCTGACTGGGAAAACACAACCCCCTCATTTAGTCTGATGGAACTGTAAAGTAGCTTACACACGCAGGGGCAATTGTGGCTATGTGTGTGTCAGTACATGCATTTCATTAACGTGCATCTTGACATTGTGTGTTCCTTGTGTGTGAGTGTAATGGGTACCGTGTGCTTGCTGAGGTCTTGTTTGCCCATCTTAAGTCAATTAAAAGGAAATAAGGCAGCTCTGACCGGCCCATGAACCAGCTCCCTCAGCTAAGAGCATGTCTGCACAAAACACACACAAGGAGGCTGATAATGCTCCACAACTGGCGGTCGTTCCTGTGCCCTGCTGTGCAGGAAACAATGCTGCGAGTGCCTGAGAGTGTGAGTCTGAGTGTGAGTGGAGGATGGAGCGTCTGACTGAGCTTCAAAAGGAAACTGTTAACGACAACATCTGACACAGCTTTTTTCTGTGAGGGAGACATCTTAAACACATAGACACCAACATAATAAAAAAACACTAATACACACTGAAAGAGCCTAGGTTTATAATGTATACATGCACTTATAATGCAGCTATAGCACTGTATTACTAGTTATACACTATAGAATCTGTATTATAATGCAATAATAATAATATTATATGTAATAATAATCACTATTATATAGCAATCACGGGTATAATACATTATAACCCTAATCCTTATTGCTTTTTTTCAAGCATATTTTGCCACACTTAAACGTTTTAGATCAACAAACAAATGTAAATATTAGTATATTAGTCAAAGTGAAAGAAAAATACTGTTAATTTTATTAAGGAAAAAAAAATCCACATACATGGCCCTGTGTGAAAAAGTGACTGTCCCGCATGTAAGACTGTAGTTTATCACCTTGAGGACAATTTCTATAGTCACACCCAGGCCTAAGTACTGCCACACCTGTTCTCATTCAAGATATCATATAAATAGGACCTGTCTTAGAAAGTAAAGTAGAGCAATAAATCCTCAAAAGGTAGAAACTATGCCAAGATCAAAAGAAATACAGGAACAAATAAAAAAGAAAGTAACTGAGATCTATCAGTCAGAAAAAAAAATGTTATAAAGCCATTTCTAAAGCTTTGGGACTCCAGCAAACCACAGTGACAGAGATTATCCACAAATGGTGAAAACATTGGTGAACCTTCCAATGAGTGGCCGGCTAACCAAAATTACCCAGAGAACAGGAAAGAATCATCCAATAGGTCACAAAAGACTGGATCTAAAGAACTGCAGGCCTCACTGCCTCAGTTATGGTGGTGTTCATGACTCCACCATAAGCAAGAGACTTTAATCTGTTCACCCTCTGTCAGAATGCCAAAAATGACCAAAAGGACAAAAGTTCCAAAGGGAAAAAGCATTGCTAAGCACTGCTAAGCAAAAAGAACATCGAGGCTTTTTATAAATTTGCCAGAAAACATTTTGATAAAAACCAAGACCTTTAGGAAAATACTATGTGGTTTGATGAGACAACGGGTGAATGTTTTAGGGGGTTTGTGTCCCTCTACATCTGACGAAAAAGTAACAGGTTGCTTCAGGACCTGGTTCAGGACCTGGAAGATTTCTTATGATAATAGAACCATGAAGTCTGCTTTTACTGTTTGTGACCTCAAGTTGCAATGACCTTAGGCATACAGCAGGACAATGATCCAAAACACAGCATCAAGTCCACCTCTGAATGGCTGAAAAAAAAAAAATAAAGACTTTGGAGTGGCCTAAAAAGTCCTGACCTGAACATAGCAAAGGTCACACACTTCCTGTCTCTAAAGGTCAGCTGTAGGTCAGAGGTAGAGCAGTCATCCTCTGGTCAGAGAATTGGTGGTTTGATTCCTAGCTCCTCTGGGCTCCATGTCCATGAGTCCTTGGGTAAGATACTTAACCCTGATTTGCTCCTGATGGCTGTGACATTTGGTGTGTGAATGGTTAGCTGTCTGATGTGCGGGCGGCCCCTTCTATGTCAGCCACCACCAGTAAAATTGATTTGACTTGTCTATTTTTAAAAATAGTTGATAATTGATTTTTTGGGTTTAAATCATTTTTAAAAAAGAAAATGTGAACATTTTTAGTAAATCTGATTATTTTCTGTTTTCTTTAGTCTTTTATAATAGTAAACCTTTTAGGTAGTGCCTCACAGGAAGAAGGTCGCAGGTTCAAGGACTTGGGCTGAGACTGTTCTGTGTAGAGTTTGCATGTCCTTTCAATCTTAATATTGACTGATCCAGTCCAAAAAAGTTTTGTGATGTCACATCTTCTCTGAGGCAGTAAAAGAAAAACCCTTTCTCTGGTCTGTGAGAGTGTTTCTGAGCCATCGGCCACCGGCCGTCACTGAGCTGCAAAAAAACTTGTCTTTTGCTCTGTGACACAAGATCTGTCTAAATCAGCCCGAGAAGTCTCTGCCAGGCCTTTGTTCATGTCTAATCTTCCCGAGGTCCTAATTACAGTGAAGGTCAAGTCAACTTGTTCAGCGATCGCATTCTTTGTGCTCCTGCTGCGAGCAGCAGGATAAACCCAGGTCCTAATGCACCGCCTCTGTCCCGTGACAATCCCAGAGCTGTTCCTGCAGAGGTGAGGGACCACTTAATCCTCCGGCCACGAACCCAGCTCGGAATAAACAGGCTGCATTTAATCCACAACACAGAGGAGCAGGGTTAAGTCTTTATCGCTTCTCTCTTTCAATCACTCCCGCCCGCTGTCTTTGTGAAGCACCAATATAATGCTGATGTTGTAAAATTGCTGGATTAAATTGTGGAACGGCCAACTGCATTGGGCTAGAGGCAGGAAATAAAACATGACTAATTTATTAAACGGACGTAAAATATAATATAAAGGACTGCAAAACTACAGAGATGTGAGAGAATCAGTGAAATGTGTAATAAATCCCCAGGCGAATATTCTCTGTCCTCATCACTCAGCTCTCAATGAAGAGAGGAGGAAACAGATGAGTGGAAGAACTAAGCTTTAAAATTGCACAAATAAACTAATGCATAGTACAACATTATTAAACAAAAAAAAAGTTCTCCTGTTTATTTGTGGCTATTTTGAAATTATAAAATGGCTACTCTAAGAGTAGATTAATCAGTTAGTTGTTTGCCTCATGAAATGGTGTAAAATACATTAGTCAATGTATGTGCATATGCTTATGATTGAATTTTATACTGTATGTCCTTTTAGAAAATGTTATATCAATACTTTATGGTGCAAATTTATATTTTCTTTAAGTTGAGTGTTGTGTATTTGTGATCTTGACTCAGTGATTTTAAACAAACATAGATGCAGGACACACTCAAACTGAGTAGAATTTATAATCCTCCTCCTCCTCCCCTATAAAGCATTTAACAGTCAGGCTCCATCCTTACTTAATGATCTCATAATCACCCATCAAGAACAAAAGCAAACTGCAGCTTACTAGAGGTCCCTAGAATTTCTAAAGTTAAAATGGTAGGCAGAGCCTTCAACAATCAGGCTCCTCTCTTGTGGAATCTTCTTCCTTCTTTAGTCAAGGGGGCAGACACCCTTCCTACATTTAAGGTTTAAAACTTATCTTATATATTTCTGTTATTCAATTTAATGTTGCCTGTTTTAATGTATTGTTTTCATCTACACACATCATCTCCTGCAGCCTGTCAGTCCTGGAAGAGGGATCCTCTTCTGTTTCTCTTCCTGAGGGTTCTTCCTTTTTTTGTTTTTTTCTTCTGTTAAAGGTTTTTTAGGGAGTATTTGCTTGTATGATGTGAGGGTCTAAGGGCCAGGGGATGTTGTGTTGCTTTTGTACAAACTGTAAAGCCCATTTGGCCAAATCTGTGACTTCGGGCTATACAAATAAAATTGACTTGACTTGACAAACTTAGTAAATCTATTCATGTGTTTCTGAGACACTGAGAGAACCAGCAGCTTTATTGAAGATGTGGTTGAGACGGAGACATATCAGCTGATGAGTCTGTTGAGCCTGACGCTGTACAGGTGATAGGTGATACATCTGTGAACTGAGAACATCCAGACTCCTCCCAGTTCGCTGACAGCAGTTTGCATGCAGTGAGGAGGACGCTGAAGAAAGAAATAGCCGCTCTAACACTTGATGAGTTGCATATGCGGCGGCTGGCACGTCAGAGTCTGAGCGGCCATGTGTGCCGGCTCCTGTCCGTTTGGTTCGCTCTCCTGCATTCCTACATGCCACAGCACCCCAGGACATGGCCATATGCCATTGGCTTGGCCCAGTGATCAACGCTGCTATGGCCTTGCATGACAGCACACACGCACGTAAATATACACACACACACACACACACACACACACACACACACACACACACACACACACACACACACACACACACACACACACACACACACACACACACACACACACACACACACACACACACACACACACACACAATGGTTCTGACAGATGGGTGAAAAGGTGGGCCACGTCATGTGTGAAGTGAACAAAGGGCGGGAGGGGTGTCGGCGATCATGGTGAAACAGAGTGCGAAGAGACAGACACGCGTGTTTGTGTGCAACATAGGTTTTTACTGAGATTGGAACAGAACATGGACCATAACCATAGATACTAGAGAGAGAGAGAGAGATGCTCAGACATCCTGAAAATACTGAGGATGGCCTGAATGTAGGGGATTATTTCTTTATTATTATTTCTTGACTATATATATATATATATATATATATATATATATATATATATATATATATATACTTTCATATACACTGCATATACATTGTAGTCTTCTATAATAGTAAACTGATGATGATCTTTGGGTTGTGGAATGTTGGTCTGGACAAAAAAGACATTTTAGGTTGAATGTTCAGTTTTTGGAAACATTGATCAACATTTTACACCATTTTATGAGCCAAACAACTAATTAATAATCACTTTAATTAAACACCACCAACGCATTAAAAATAAATGATAGTTGCAGGACAACTGAGAATAAGAATACAAATTTTTTATGACATTTCAAAGATAATGAAAACATGCGATTCCATCTATATTTATATCCAGTTGGATTGTTCCTGTATTTCGATAAATTAAACATAATGTGGAGCTGAAATAGAAAATCATCATTTGTAAACATCAGTTAGAGAGATACATGTTTTGTTTAGATTTTTTTCTGTTTTCCGTGTTTGTGTGTGTCAATATTCCCACACCATTGTATTGCACATAAAACCGCAATACACCACTTATTATTGTGTAAAGCCATGTTAAGGAAGTGTTTTTGGCTCTAAGTGTTCCTGAACTGCCATAAATTCCTACCAATGACACCACCTGAGATTGTAAAACAAATATCAAATGTAGCATTTTTCAAGAGGAACTAACAAGTATACTTCTGCTCTACTTGTGGAATGAATTGATGGATTTAAATTGGCATCGGTGAGGAACAGAAAACGCAGTGTGTGTGGATGAATGTGTCAGTTATTGGGAGCAGAGAGAAGACGTGTTGAGACTGATGAGAATAATCTGTTTCTCATGGATTGAGATAAAGACTAAGAGGTTTTAGATCCACACAGAAGACTGATCTCATTACTACAAACACACACACACACACACACACACACACACACACACACACACACACACACACACACACACTAAACACAAGTACGCACAGATACATTCACATGCTCTTAAATGTACATTCATACACACACATACGTACAGAAGCATGTGCAAGCTCGCCCATACACGTGTAGTCACACACACAGTCCCATGCACACATGCAAAATGCTTGACACAATCAAAAATAGCTTGAACAGTTTTCTTACTGTCAATAACTAACTATGAAAAGAGTGAATGTGTGCATGTTTGCGTATATTTATTACTTTTGCGTGTTTGCGTGCGTGTCTAATGAAGCGAGAACACACCAGCCCTGATCAGAAGGAGAGAAGCTGCCTCCTCTGCTCGCACATTCATCAACAATGTGTGTTTGATCTCTGAGCCACATCACACACACGGCCTCCAATCAACTGCTGGTGCACACGCACACACACACACACACACACACACACACACACACACACACACACACACACACACACACACACACACACACACACACACACACACACACAGAGGAAGGAACATCCCATACAAAAGCTATTAAGACTTTTTGATTAAATGAGTGTAGCTCATGTATAAAGTTGCTCTGTGCAAAGCGGCTGTAATATAGATCCTCGCTGGTTGACCCCAACAGGCTCCGTAACACTTCATAACTCTTAAATGAAACAACTACAACTCTATAGCTATTAGTGCCGCACACACACACACACAAACACACACACACAAAGAGAAGTTGGCAAGACAACCAAGGTCATTAGGTTTATTTCCACTGACAGAAAAGTGATCTCGGCAGCCGCAACCTGCCCGATGACACTAGAAAAAAAATAAATGAATAAAGCCAAAATCTTCAGTTCCAGCTCATCAAATGTTAATAATTTCACTTCTAATATTATTATGATTATTCATCCCAATGGTCTCTGAGAAACAGTAATTGACATTTGTCAACATTTTCTGATAATTAGACACCAACTAACTGATTAGTCAAGAATCAGGTTGCAACTTACAACTATTTTGATTCATCTATAGGTGAAAGACCAACAGTCCACAACACAAAAATGATCAATTACTATTACAGAAGACTAAAGAAACCACACAATTAATCATATTTGAGACCCTAGAACCAAATCATTTTCTTCCTAAAAATGAAATATCCTAAATAATCAATTATCAAAATAGGTGGTAATTAATGTGAAAGTTGCAAACTAATTAATTAACTAATCAACTGTTCCAGCTGTAGTCAGGAAAACAAAAGAGAAAAAAACGCATCAGCTTTAAAAGAGAAAAAAAAAATATTGTGAGTGTGTAAGTATTGATTATTCTGTCTTATTATGTGTATTATATCAAAGTGTAAGTTGAACTGCAACAATTAATTGATCAGCCACCACGTGTTACATAAATCAACAACTAATTGATTTGGTTTTTAAGAGGAAAGCGTCCAAATCCTCTGGTTCCAGCTGCTAAAATCTGATTGTTACTTTTTTTTTTAGTCTTCTATAAAAGTAAAGTGATGATCTTTGGTGTTGGTCTGGATAAGAAAAAAGGCATTACAGGTTGAATCTTTGGTAAACAGTGATCCACATTTTATATCATTCTATGAACCCAATTACTAATCCATTCATCATTTGAATTATCAGTAGGAGAATTGGGAATCTTAGCAACATCCCCTCGCTTGTTTTCTCAATAAGCAAATTGTGTCCATTTATGAATATTATAGAATTGAACCTTTTTGTGCTGCCACTCATCACTAAAGCTGCTGCACTGCCTGTGTTTTATCCTCTGTGCTGCAGATAGTTTTAATCTGAGGGCTCAGCCACTGTTGTTCTGTTCCTGCTGTAATATTAGGATGATTGGACATCTGCTGTGGAGCTAAAGCTGAGAACATGGGTCCAGGCTCCAGCAGCAGCATCATTGTTCTAGATGATAAAATTACACTGATGAAAAAAAGGTTAAATCAGAAAAGTGTCAACCTCATCCAACAGCTTATCAGCTGGTTCTGGAGATGTTTGATGTGGAAAATCATTAAAGCTTTACACACACAGACCCACACACAAACACACACAAAGGTTGAATGTGGGGTTTGTGTGACTGGTCACTTAGAGCCTGGTGCATATGTGTATTGTCACTGCTCACTTTTGGGAACCTGACATCATCTTTCTCCATTTAGGATAAACTTTCTACTCATCTTGGATTTGCTCGCCTTTATCTAACCTCAGGTAACAACTAGAAAAGAACAACAAAAAATGCTTTCTGAGCTCAGAAGAATAACACACAGGCATGACGTGAAGGGGGGGGGGGGGGTGGAATGTAACATCAAAACCCCACAATTAGCTCATTTATATTTGCTGGACATTTTTGAAGCACACGGAGTGGACAGGAAGCAGCTCATTTCTCTGCCTGTTTCATGCTCCAACAGCAAAAGTTCAGAGGAAGGACTCATCTCATATATACTACAACACGAGTGCTGCTGCGGCCGCTTTATAAGAATCAGATTAGTCAACAGCGTGTTTTATTCAGCAAACATTTCAGCAGCACAAACATGATCACATAAAACCTGGGATAGCAGCTATTACTCACATTTTAGAAACTCAATGGACATATTTACCCGATAAACTGTATGAGACATTTCTGTATGTTTTCAGAACTAGACAAAATAAAACGAAAAAGTTCAAAATAACATTTAGTTATTTTGTTTTGAATCATGTAAACATCCAACAAAGTTCTTACAGATTCAGTTTAGTTGAGCTGTAGTAGAAAAGGAAAATTTCTATTTCTTTAAGGAGTCAGGAACTTGCTGACAGCTGATCCTGATTCTACCTGCAAATCTCACAAGGTCCCAGGGTAATCGGGAAAAAACCATATGGATGCATATGTTTAATTAATGTTGATTTGGTCAAAAGTTTGTGTTCTGTTCCTTCACTGTGGGTCAGTAAGCAGAAGTCTGCGCAGAGTGTTTTATTTTGAAGAATCCACCTGTTTGACAGGTCTTGCTCTGTGATTAATGATGTAACCTCACCTCAAGCTGCAATTAACTTCTGAAAGACAACAATCTTCTCTCTTTTAGAGGTGTAACCAATGATTTATTGATCGATGATGAAGAAAAGCTGAAGACAAATGTAGTAGTTGGTAGTTGTTGTTTTTTTTTTTTTAATTTTGTCAATTTTTTATCTTAATGGTGTCTTTATATCTCATAATTATATCTATGAAGTGTGATAACTGCAGACAATTCTGCTCCGGATTAAATATTTTTACCCTGATGATTAATTTATTCATTTTTTGCAGTGTATATGCAGCTGACTTTAAAAATGAAAGTGAAGTGAGTACAAATTTCAGAATAGAAGAATAGAAACCAGATGTCACTTCTCAAACTGTGAAGGTGTTTCTCAGTGTTGAATCTGATCCTCACCTTGAGTTTTTTTTCCCTTGTGGAGCTAGAATGCTGCTTGTTGACCTTTCTGTAATTGTTTGTTGAGTGGTTTATGCTTTTTTGATGTGTAGTGCAAAGCAGAGTAATTTTAGGTTGTTGCACAAACTCATACACATAATTTGAGAGGAATGCTGTTTTAATCAAAATACCAGGAGCTCTGCAAATCCAACCCCAGCTGTGCTGCCAGCACCACACTGCAAAAAATAAAATTCCAGTCAAGTAAAAGTGCCTTGTTCTTGGTACAATTATTACAATATTGAGTACAATTATCTCATTTTATTGGCATATAATTTGATTATGATAATTAAAAACAATAGTAATAATAATAATGATAATAATAATAATAAGTTGAACAAAAAATAATAAATAAAATGGATAGCAAGACATAATCTTGAAATAAACTGAATTATCCATCAATATAAGATAATTCATGACAATTCTACACAATATTGGACTAATTGTACCAAAAACAAGGCAGTTATAGTTTAGTTTTATCTTTAAATAAGTAGTGTATACACACACACACACATTTTTGTTGTTTCATAGTCTAATGCTTATTATATTATTGACTGATGAAGTTGAAGACAGAATATATTTAAGTTTCTACATAGTTTTTTTTACATGCTAGCTTCCTCCAGCAACATGTGAGCATAGTTTGCATCCAACACTACAACAAGTGATGCAGGGAAACCTCATCTCTCCCTCCTCCTCCTCCTGTTCGGTCTGTGACCTTCTGCAATTGAAGGATCATCCCACCGTCTGCCACAGTTTGCCAAAGAAGCAGGATTTATGAAGGGAAATTGCAACTGGCAAATAGGCAGGGTGGAGGAAAAAAATGCCCCCCCAGGGCAGAAGAGAAGAGATAGACATAGAGAGGGACATAACTAAATATTTGACAGGGACGCGGCCTAATAGTCAGGTTTGACCTTGCAGTGAACCCTCATTGTTTTTGAGACAGCAGAATCCAAGATGAGAACCCCCCTACACACACAACAAATAGGTAATAAGTGGTAATGAGAGACAATGAGTACAAGCGGGAGAGAAAGGGCAGGAGGAAGGAAGATGCAGATAATCTGAGCCAGACACAGATAAAAATTACAAAGTTAAGGAGCAGGAGAGGGAGAAAGAGAAGAAGGAGAAGGAGAAAGATGAGGAGAAGAAGAAGAAAAAGAGAAGGTGGCGGCGCTGCAGAGGAGCATCAGGAAGCTGCGTGACAAGAAACACTGTCCGTTTGTGGCCACTGATAATACTTTCCATTCTAGCTCTGTGTGGGTGTGTGTGTGTGTGTGTGTGTGTGTGTGTGTGTGTGTGTGAGTGTGTTTGCAGGCCCTGTGTGAGCTGCTGATTCCCCTGATTGCAGGCTGGCGCCCTGCTGGCGAGCCCCCGCGCACTGAAATTAAATCCGCTCTGCTCCGTTATAAATTATAATGCTTTACAAACACCACCCCCACCGGAGAGGGGGGGGGCGGGGGGGGGGGGGGGGGGGGGGGGGGTGTAAGGAAGAAACGAAACCATGAAACATTTGACCTTGAGAGCGGAGAAAGAGGCAGAGAGGCAGATAAACAGCGATCCAGCACGCTGCCGTACTGGGTCACAGACACAGGAACTGCTGGACCAACACACTGAGTCCAACTCTGACACCCTACAACACACAGCTGGCAGCAAGAGGCAGGAGCTGGACTGGAGATTTAAATATAAAGGAGTGAAGAGTGTTATACACTGAAAAATATATCAGGTAAAACGGTTTGTTTTTGCCGGAATTAATAGTCATGGTACTACTGATTTATAAATTGAGACAACATTTAACTTTTTTTCTTGGTTTTACTCATTTTAAGCTTTACTTTTATATATTCAAAACTATGATCAAATAAGTCAAAATAATAATAAAAGTCAAAACTATGAGATAAAGTGTAATAAATATATGAATAAATGTATGAGCTGGAGCAGATCCCTTCTGGCTGTCAATCAAACTAATGCTACTACAGTGTATCTGTAACATGAAAAGTGAAGGACAGTGATAGACTAGTGTGTGAGACTGAGGTGAGGCTGAGCAGAGCTGTGTCTGCGCCGGCTGTTGTAGCATCAACAGGCCTATTCTCAATCCTGGCGGGGGGGCGGGATCATGTGCGGCCATCCACGCCGGCCCATCAATCAGACCCATCGCCCGGACGGCGGGAACAAAATGCTGCCGCACTTCCGTTAACGCTGATAGGGGACAGCTGTGAAGTAGCAGGGATGCACAGATGCGCGCGCGCGCGCGTGCGCGCGCGCGCGCACACACACACACACACACACACACACACACACACACACACACACACACACACACACACACACACACACACACACACACACACACACACACACACACACACACACACACACACACACACACACACACACACACACACACACACACAACCTGGACAAGAGTTTGTAGCAACAAGTCAACATTTACTATGAGGGTTGATTTTTATGAGACAACAAACCTTCATAAGCTAAACTAAGAGTTTGGACCACAGTTAATAATTCATTTATAAACACGTATTTTTCTTTTCTTTCTCTTTTTTTAAATTTGCCTTTTGTCTTTGAAATTGTAAAACCATCAATATTAAACACAGCTCTGGATTTACAGTGGTGACATGGTGTTTGTGAATCAGTTGATTTATTCCTCTGGAGAAGTGAAAGTTAAAACTACGAATGGCTTTAATTAACTTCTTTCAGAACTATTAACAATAAGTTAAAAATCATGGGAAGCAGAGAAATCTACATGTTGAAGCATGGAGAAGTTCCTCCTCGGCTGATTCCTATTTCTGCTGCATTTATGATTCAGCTTGTTTGTTTCTGGTCACTCAGCAGCTCCACAGGAAATTGGAGAACTGTTGGTCGGAGCATGGATGCACAATTAAAGCTCCTATTGCCGCACTTCTTTAATGGCAGCTGACATTTACTACAGACATTCTGTACTTAGGCAGGAGTGGTCATGTGACGCTGAAGACAGAAAGGTTCCAAAATATGAGGAGAATCTTAAGGAAAACGCAGGACACCGGAGTCATAGAGATGACAGAGTGATATCTAAGCAGAAAACAAGAAGACATGGATCAGGTGTGTCACAGTGTGTCACTGAGGTGGGAGAAAACTGCCTGGTAGGCAAAAAAGAGAAAATACTGAAAGATAGGAGTCGATGGTTGACGGTGGACGCAGCTCAGGATCAAATATGACCTGTTGTACCTGAAGAAAAGTGACAAGGAGCGGGGCTGACAGCTTGGATCAAAAACTTACAGCGGCAGAAAGTGAAATAAAAACATCAGCTGATGGAAATGACAGAAAGGAAGAGACACAGAGACGTGTTCATGTTGTGTATTAATGTGATTTGAGTGTGTTTGTTTTCTCCTGCAACAGTAATGGAAACTAACTAAACAACAGTGTGTTTAGAAAAAACAATAGTGCATTTAGTAAACAGAAAATAAAGGATGAAAGAATCTCTATCATCATTGCACTTCTGATAGTGTATACATATATTGATTATTGAAACAATTAATCCATTAGGTGTTTGGTTCATAAGATGGTGTAAAACACTGATCACTGTTTCCTGAAGTTGAAGATTCAACAAGAAAATAATCAGATTTAAACATTTGGAATTTTAACATAATTTTGGAATTTTGTTCTTAAAAAAATTACTCAAATCCATTAGCAAAATCGTTGGTGATTAATGCAATTGATCAATCAAGTAATCATTACGGCTGTAGGAAAAGTACAGAACACTTCACTCACAGAAATTGCCAATCCCAGCACGTCACTGGTGAGAGGCAGGGATACACCCCAGACAGGTACCTGCCTATACACACACAGCATTTACTCACACACTCACACCTACAGGCAGTTTAGAATCTTCAATCGACCTCAGCATGTTTTTGGACTGTGGAGGAAGCTGCAGAACCTGGAGAGAACCCACACAGACACAGAGAGAGTAGAGATGGGTTCTGGACCCTCCTGCTGTGAGGCAGAGCTACCCACCACCATGTTGCCCTGTATATAAAGCATTATAGATGATAAATATACATATTTCGTACAGAGACACAACGATTTGTTGATTCAATGATTAGTTGCCAACTATCACATTAATAATCAACTATTTGATTAATTCTATAATAGTAAACTGATGATCTTTGAGTTGTGGAATGTTGGACTGGACAAACAACGACATGTTAGGTTAATTCTCCATCTTTGGGAAACACTGATTTTACAACAACTATTTGATCAATCACTTCAATAATTAACAGATTAATCCACTATCAGAATAGCCATTGCCCAGCCCCACTCTATACACATCAGGAAGGTTACTGTGCATATTAAGGTTATTGTCGCATGTCCTATGTGTAAGCTCTTGTTAGTATCTGAGTGAAACAGAGATTGTATCTGTTCTGACCCAACGTCCAGAACAGTGAGTCTGAGCTGCAGCATCTGTCCAATCAGCTGCTTCTGTTCCCCCTCCCAGCCAATTACAATGTGATGGGGGCTTGAGCAAACAAAGCATTATGGGTCTGTAAGGCATTCTTCTCATCTGTAGGAATTAGCCGCATTTTCCTGAGGCGGAGCACACACACACACACACACACACACACACACACACACACACGCAAACATCTGCAAACACCTGATAGGCTGCGGCCTCTTGTTGCCCAGGTTAAATTGTTACCACCTTTCTCTAAACCCTCTCACAATTAACTGTATGGCCGAGCACTTCAAAGCTGCCGCCGGCTGAAGGGTTGACCCCGACGCTCATGGAGATTTGTTTTTGATTTCACCAGAGATCCCCAGGCACTTTCATCTTCGGCCCTCGCTCCCTCCTCCTTTCCAAGTCCCAGAGAGCCCAGCTCAGAGCAGTAGGAGCCCTTTCTGTCAAATTCACAGTGTGATATTTGAAGGCTAATTTCTGAGTCCCCGCAAGGTCAAATTTGTGTTTCAAAAGTGTGAAATGTAATCAGGTGAAGGGGCATTTTTTCTGTCACAGAGGAAGCTTTGTGGTTCGCTGGGAAAGAAACTTTCCATCATTAGAGATGAGTGTTAAGTGGAATCTCTGCTTCATATTTACCAGAGTTTATGTGGCAGGAAACTGTCAGATTGTTTACCGAGCATGTTCACAACACTTAATATGACAAAGTCCTTCAGCCAATCAGCAGAGCTTTAACAAAGCCAGACAGAAGAACAGCAACATGGGACCCAGGACTGTTTCTATATTAGGCATCAATCTGAAAAGGAAAAAAAAAAAAAAAAAAAGATTTGCAAACAACAAAAAACACGATTTACGAACAAAAGAAAAAGGAAAATTAGAGGAAAATAAGAAAATTTGAGAAAGACATTGAAAACAAAACAAGTTAACCAAGATGTCTTAACTAAATGTTTGGTTGTAAAACCAAAAGTTTAAAATTTTTATTTATATATTATTTTATATAAATTTATATATTTTTTAATAAATAAATAACTTGATAAAGCAGTTCATATTTAATAAAAAAATCTTTTGATTTCAATGTCTTTTGCTTTTTTGTCCTGGTAAAAGTATTTTCAACACTATGGAAAAAAAAGAACACCAAACCTACCTACAACCTAAACTGCCGTTTTCAAATGCTCATCCATCTAACCTCTCAACTTCATATCTTATATCTGATAATGAGAAAATAAACATTAATAATTTGACCAGATATTTGACTCCAGATGTCAGTGCTACAGGCACATTTTGTTCTGAAATAAGTAAATATGTTTAATTTTTTTACTGACTGATGGAGGTTTACTTCACGTCCTTCATGTGTCACAGAGGAGCAAACAGCAAACATACAACATCTGTAACAAATTCTGGTTAAAAACCTGATCAGATCTAATGAGTTTGTAGAAGTTTGGTTCGTGGCATCTACCTCCGTTTTCCTCCCAGACACTCGTTTGAGACTTCAGACCTGCTGTGTGCTGTCAGAGGTCTCGCCCCCTCACGCCTCTGCCAGCCGAGCCGGGAATGACCAGCCTGTTCCAGCCTGATCCCTTCAGTTCTGGCAGTTTTAACTGTGTGTGTGTGTGTGTGTGTGTGTGTGTGTGTGTGTGTGTGTGTGTGTGTGTGTGTGTGTGTGTGTGTGTGTGTGTGTGATTGGGGTAATAGTGTGTGAAGCACTAGTCCTCTATGCATCCTGCCCCTCCTCTATCCCCCAACAGTCTCCCCTGCAGCACCTCAGCAGGAACTGGAGCAAATGCGTTTAGGAATTAAGACTAGGGAACGGCCTGAGGCGTTTTTGTGTGTGTGTGTGTGTGTGTGTGTGTGTGTGTGTGTGTGTTGTGCTGCTCTTTTGTGGCGCGCCAGCTCCTGCCAGCTGCCCTGGGATGTGACCTGTCACTTCATATAGTCACTGATGAACTACACAAGTGTCAGGAAAGGTGAAGACAGAGATAACACCATTCTTTTCCCATTCAGTTTAACCTTATCGACATGTACATTGATTCCAAAAACACCAGGAAATAAATAAAATAAAACTATATCCGTGAATTAAAAAAAAAAATACCTTTCTCATTTCCTCATCTCTACATGATGACAAAAATTGTAATATAATAAAAATGAAGTACAATTAGTCCAATATTGAGTGGAAGAAGGTTGATTATTATGCAAATTATTGTGCTTATTTCAAGTTGTTCAATTAGTTGTTTGGCTGATAAAATGGTGGGCATTTTCTTCTAAAAAATAAATCAAATCAGTTATTCAAATATTTCAAAAAATGGTTGGTAATTAATATTATAGTCAGGAAACTAGTTCTCTGGTCCTAAAATGTGTGAATAAAAGAAAATATACTGTTTCCTCTGATGAAGGTATTAAGGTGACTTAATGCTAAGACCACACAGAGCAGACAGTTAATACTGACAATAATGATGTAAAACAAGATTATTGAAACGATTAATTAATGTTTGTTTTCATTACACTCAATGTTCCAACATTTATCAGCATAACACACACACACACACACACACACACACAGACACACACACACATACACATGCTACTGATGTGCGGTGGCACCTAAAGGCTCCATATGCTATATATATATATATATATATATATATATATATATATATATATATATATATATATATATATATATATAAAATAATTACCATCAAATATTACATTTCTTCACAATATCCTTTATAGAAGCTACATTGGTTAACAACCAGAGAGCCTAATGTCGCATCCTGCCTATTATCGCACGTTATGTGGACATGGTATAGGTGAGCTCACACTTCACACTACACATGAATAGGATCTGCAATAATCTGCGGTTTCATTGAAATGCCAGCGTCCATCTATAATATTCAGTCCGAGGGCTGGAGCGTGACCCACAGATCCCAATGTAATTGCACACTGTGCCTCTTCCCGGCCCACATACCATTCTGTCCCAATTCCCTGCTGTTTGGGAATCAGGGCCACGCTGGTGACAAGTTACAGTACACATGCCCCAGTTAACCTTTGATGTGAACATGTTCTTTTCTGAGGGAATGATACAGAGGCCAAAACCACGAGGGGCTCCAGACTCTCCCCAAAAACCCCATGGCTTCAAAGTCCTGCCTCTAATTTGAACCTTTTGTGGCACTTAAAAAGCCCATGGACTAATTTGACTCTGGCATGTAACAACCGTTACCGGAGGAATGTTTGTCTGTCATGCGTGTGGTGTGTGTGTGTGTGTGAGACCACAGGCCTACCTGCTTTGATCATAGCACTGGAAGATTATGACAACGTACACGCACACACAAGATTAATCAAAACTACATGCAGCAGCAGCAGAAGCAGCAGCAGCAGGAGCAGCAGCCACAGTAACAGCAGCGTCAGCATTAGTGGCAGCGTTAGCAGCAGCAGGGTTAGCATTAGCATTAGCAGCAACAGGGTTAGCATTAGCATTAGGAGCAGCAGGATTCTGGAGGCATTTTACTCACTCATGTTGGACTCAAGTCTCCTAATTCAGGTATTAATGGTGGAATCAGTTTAGTTGAGTTTATTAGGATGCACATTAGCTATAGCTTATCTTACTGTGGTCTGATGCTTATATAAAATCATATAACACAAGAGAATAAATAACACGTAACATAATGGAATATGTGTATTAACATAACGCAAAGATGACAACACTTAACATAACACAACACATATAACATGTAACATAAGACACTTAACATAACACATGACATAACACAACATAATATAACACATGCCAAAACATAACAATACGTAACTTAACATGTAACATAACACGTAACATAACATGTAACATAATACGTAACATAACAAGTAACATAACATGTGACATGGCACAAAACCTGTAGCATAACAGTTCAGCCAAAAATCACACAAAAGCAACAGATTCACATCAATGGGGCTTTACAGTTTTGGACCCTCATATTGTACAAGGAGAAGCTAGCTATTGATGATTTGCTCATTTTATCATCAAGATCGTTATTTAGCATGAATCAGAGAATCTAACTGGTTAAAAGCTAATTATTTACAGATAAATAAACCCACACACTGACGCACAGTGTGTGCAGACTTCTCTTATATCAAAGCTGATGTGTGTGTGACAAATTCCCTCCCTACCCCTCCCTCTCCGTGGTGACTGACGTTTTCCGTGACTCCCACCAACCATGGCCACGGAGGCGATGACATCATCAAAAAGCAGAGCTACCTCTAGGGATCGATGATTAATTAACGTGCCTTCGGCCGGCAACGCCGCCACACAGGATGTGATCTAATTGACAGTGGGTAATTATGTAATGGCCTTGCCTTGTAAAAGGAGATGAGCTGGAAGTACTGTAGCTGAGAGATGAAACACACACACACACACACACACACACACACACACACACACACACACACACACACACACACACACACACACACACACACACACACACACACACACACAGAGTGGCGGTGCCTGTGTTTGTTTATGGTGGCTGAAATGTTGCGAAGCAGTGTTAATGTTGCCACACACGTGTCGTTATCTGGGAGTGGCGCCGCTTCTTAGACACTTATTGGAAATGAACACATGACTGAGAACCTCTCAGCTGATTGGGCCAAACTGATCAGGTCACAATAGTTTAAATTTTATGCAAGCAGGATCTGGTAATAGTCGTTAAACAAAACAACAAATATTTGAGGCTTACAGATTCTCAAATGGAGGAATTAGCTTTTCTTGTTTCCTTCCTTTCTTTTTTTATTCCATTACTCACGTATTCCCTTCTTTTCTTCTTCCCTCTCCACTCTTCATTTTGTCATCTTTCCTCACATCCATCTCTCTCCATCATTTCTTCCTCCCTTTATACTTTGAATGTTCTTCTTTCCACCCCCTCTTTTCTGTCTTTCCTCTCTTCCTTTCATTCTGTCTTTCCTACCCCTCCCTTCTTGCTTTGTTCTTCCATCTTTCCTTCTTTCTTCCCTTTATCTCCTCACCATCCTTACTTCTCCCCTCTCTTTATGCTTCCTACTTTTCATTCCTTCTTCCCTCGCATCCTTCTTTCCTTCCTTCTTCCTTCTTTCTGGTCTTCCCTCATTCCGTCTTTCCACCTTTCCTCCCTCCTCCATCCTGCTTCCATTAATTTTACTATCACTTATTTCTTTTCCCTTTTCCTTCCTTCTTCCTTCCCTCTTTCCTTTCTCTACCCATCTCCATCCTTCCTTCAATATGTTCATCTGCTACTACTACTTCTACTACTACAACTACTACTAATACTACTATTAGTGCTACTACTCCCTTTAAAAAAACTATCAATAATTTGCATTACAACACATTTGATGACAATCACATTGTGAACGTGCTGATAAAATTTTATTCAGAGTTTATGATGATACTGCTGTGATTGAAACGTGTTTCAGAAAGTCACAGCTTAAAAAAACACGTGGAGATGTGAAGAGTTAAACTTCTGGGTACATTTCTGGACTGGAACTACTACAAACTACTAGTTTCTGTTTAATGTGGATGGACCAAGTAAAAACAGAGATACGATGGTTTATCTTTGACATTAAAGTCAAATACAAGGGATTTCTTGATTTTTTTTACTTCACCTACAAATTAGTATTTCACATCAGATTTTACCTAAATAGGACATAAAATGAAGTCTGAGGCCATAACCGATTTGCTTTTGGTTAAATTTCTAAATAAACATCTTTAACAGAGAAAAACAAAAAATCACCCCATCCAAAATTAATTATACCCCAATGACACAAAGACGGATAGCTACAGGATATTAAAATAAACCATTAAGTAAAATCTAAGGTGAAATACTAATTTGTGAGTGGAACAAAAAATAAATCCCTTGTATTGACAGGGGTATGAATGATTTTGGGCTTAAGTGTGTATATATATATATATATATATATATATATATATATATATATATATATATATATATATATATATATATATATATAGGGTTAGGGTTAGGGTTAGGGTTAGGGTTAACTCTAACCCTAAACCCTAAGCCTAACCTGAAGCCACCAGTATAAAAAAGCAGATATAACTTCTGATCAGGAATCAGATCAGAAATCTGGACACTAAAGGAAACAGAAGAACTCTTTCTGGTGTGATATGATTTAATCTTCTCTTCCTTTGTTTCATATTAGCTCTGGCGTGTTTTGGTGGTGATTGCAGCAACATGCTGGAATATTGGAGGTGGCGTGTTGCGTTGAGGTCAGGAATTAGTGTGTGAGCGGCTAGGGCATGGAGCCTGTGCAGAGGGCTAAAACAACGCGAGCTTCAGCTTCCAGCTCCATCTGCTTCTAATTACCCACTATCTTGGAGATGGGGGTTCAACAGGAACTCATGTCAGCGCTGGGTCACATGACTGACTTGTTTCAGTCCTGTTACCTGGGAGCCGTGTTTCCATGAATGTCTTCATTTGCATATGTGTGTCTCATGCGAGTGTATTCCAGCATTTCTCAAGAACCGCTATCGCTAATTTGATGCCACTGCGAAAGAGGCGGACTTCAAACAGCACTGTGAATGCACCAAGGACTCGCAATTTGGCCAAGTGAGCAGACACAACAGACATTTGTGTGTGTGTGTGTGTGTGTGTGTGCACGCGCAACGTCAGTTCTGATATGTAGAGCGTCAGCACTAACCCACCAGGCCAGCAGCAGTGACTCATTGGTCAGAATCCATCTGCTCAGTGTGGGTCAAAACAAGCTGGCTAACGCTAACCAGCAAGCTGCTGCTTTATTAGTATCATCACTCACAATAAACCTGTGTGTATGTGTATGTAGCTACTCAACATTACGGGTACATTTACCTTTTGTTTCATCAACGTTAGCAGAGAAATAACTGTCAGTGCTTTATGATAAGGAAAAACAATCACAGTAAAGTGAAAGATTCCTTGCAAAAAACTTAAAAGTCCAACTTTTTCAGCTTGGTGTTCTCCAAAATTGTGCTTAATAAAATGTTTGCAATTAAAGTCAATGGGTTAAATACCTTAAACAGGGTCTTTGGTTAAAACAGATTTACACTATTTACTGGTTTACTTCAATCTCAATCAAAAAATGATCAATCAATCAATAAAGTTTATAATAAGTCCTGATAATTTGCTTTACCTGCCAACACCTGTAAAATAAGAGCCTGTGGTTCAGAGAGACAGAGAAAGTCTACAATTGTCGTTACTTGTGATGTGAAAAAGCAGAAACAGCATGTGTTTTCTACCTTCAAGGAGAATGTTACAGATTGCAGCATCTCAGTGTAAGAAAATACAAATGAAGATACTTACATGTGTATATTATATAGGGGTCAAATCAACCGCTCTGGTTGATTTGATCTGCAACTGTAGAAGTTATTATCTGCAACTCTGAGTTTCGATCAATCAACTTAAAATAAATAAATAAAGAAAGAAAGAAACAAAGCAGAGAGTGACTGAATAAAGGTGGAGATGGCAGCAGTGAAGGAATCATGTCATGTCAATGTACCCACAGCGCTCACCAGTTAGTGAGTAACACACACACACACACACACACACACACACACACACACACACACGGTGACTCACAATGACAGAGACGTAAGGTAAACACAACACTGACAGCATTTGGGTTTGTCATTTGTCAAGTGCACACACACACACACACACACACACACACACACAGTCAAATTTAAGCCTGCGACCTCAGCTGTGACCTTTGTCTCTTTCAGCCAATCCTTCAATTACATTATCACAAATAATCAATCAAACAACCAACCATGTTTATTTTCATATGTGATCTCGTTTACTGTCAGTTCCTTTAACTATGTAATAAAATAAAAATTAAATAATAAAGAAAATGGACTGCATTTGTATAGCGCTTACCTAGTCATTTTTCCCACTCAAAGCGCTTTAAACTACTAGTGTTCATTCACCCTTTCACACACATATTAATTGGCACAGGGTTAAGTATATTGCCCAAGGACACATGGACATGGAGCCCAGAGGACCGGGAAGTTTATCAAGTACTTGCTAACTATCACAGTTTTTGATAAACATTCAATTTGAATCATTTTAAAGAAGAAAATGTCCAATTTTTCTGGTTCTAGCTTCTCTTCTCTGATTATTTTCTGGTTTCTTTATTCTTCTATAATAGTAAACTGATGATCTTTGGGTTGAGGACTGTTGATCTGGACAAAAAGACATTTTAGGTTGCATCTTCACCTTTGGGAAACAGTGATTGACATTTTACACCATTTTATGAACCAAACCACTAATCAATTCATAATTTGAATAATCAATAGATGAACCACTGTCAGAATAGTCAATAGTAGCAGCTCTTACTTTACAGGAGATTTTATAATGTGCTTATTTGTTTTTATGTTTTCTGCTATGGTTGTGATTAGGGCTGCAACAATTTATTATTGAAACAATTAATCAATCAGTGGCAGTAAAATTAGGACAAACAGCATCAAATAATTGTTTCAATAATCAAGCAGTAAATATAGAAAGAAATGGTAAACACAAAAACAAATATTTACTACAGAGGTCTAAATAAGTTGTAAAATTAATCCAAGTACAGAAAAGACATATATATCATTTTTACTAGATTAAATGATTGAAAGTGATTGGAAAAAATATTATGATAAATGACTATAGCCAACATGCGTGTGTGTGTGTGTGTGTGGGGGGGTGTGTGTGTGTGTGTGTGTGTGTGTGTGTGTGTGGTGACATTACCCCTAATGTAGCAGTAAATGTGCCCCTCATTAACAGCTTTCTGACAGTGATGTGGGCTGACGAGAGCCCAGACGCCTGGCTCCTGCACTGGTGCCCTGATGGGTCTCTCTCATTCTCTCTCTCTGTCAATCTCTCTCACACACAGACACACACAGACACACACAGACACACACAGACACACACAGACACACAGACACACACACACACACAGACACAGACACAGACACACACACACACACACACACACACAGAACTTAGTTCTAAGAGCACCACTGCAGATGAGAGCTGTGGGCATTTCCATCCAATGTGTGATATGTCTGTCTGTTGGAACGTGTGGCTTTCTATGTGTGTTTTGCAAATGTATGTGTGATGGAAATAACATCTCTACCCAATCCTGTAATGTTTTTTGTTGTTGTTGTTTTTTTATATTCATTCTGTGACCTTATTTATCAGTTATAATTAATTGATAACTGAATAACTAAAATTACTTTCTGAAAATGTCACAATTACGGACCTATTTTTTAATTTAATATGAGTTTTCTGACTGACAAAAACAAATAAAATATAAGCAGTGCATGTGTTGTGCAATTGTGCGTGCGTGCATGCATGTGTGTGTGTGTGTGTGGGTATGTTAGATTTGACAGTATTTGGGTCAGATAAGGGTCTGGAAGGAAGGAGGCACATCTGTTGCAAAAAATAAAAATGGCCTTTTGGGCTAACACCATTAACACAATGGTGGCTGCTGGACAAAAATGTATCTCCAGTGTGTGTATGTGTGTCTTTATGAAGCCATTAGTCATGCTCCATATGTCTTCTGGAGAAGGAATAGTGAAAGGGTCTCTCTCTTTCTGTGTGTGTGTGTGTGTGTGTGTGTGTGTGTGTGTGTGTGTGTGTGTGTGATGTGTCAGACTCAATGTCTGCTGGGGGTGTGAGGTGAAGCGACCGACTGACCCCGGCTGGCTTTTTATGCCTCTAAAATATGACTGACACACACACACACACAAGCACGCACACACGTTGTGGGAGAATAATGGAGATGTGACTGTGGACGGACAGAGCACACACTCAGAGAGTGAGCAGCCTATTCACACAGCCGGGGTCAGGGAACAATAAGTCGTGGTCATAAATGGGTCAGTTTGCCTTATGCCTGCTTCAGTGTAGCAGGACGAGCTGTCATCAAACACTGAGACCCTGACGCTCGCATGTCCCACAGCCAGAGGACGAAACATCACATCATAATATAGATGGGTTAGATAAGTTTAAAACTTAAAATTAATTCCAATTAACCAATTACTTAAGAATAAATCTTGAAATAGCAATGTGAAAATCACAGAATTAGTGTACAAATAAAAACACAACAGATTTATTTGCTCAGTCTGTGGATTTCAAGTAGCAAAATAAGCATCATTATATGTGTATATGTTATATATCATTTTAGACTACTATATATATTTGGAATTAGTTGATGTTAACAGTGTAGCAGTGTGTAGTTTTGTCCCCTTCGACATGTTCCATGAGTTAATTTTGCTAAACTTAAAACCAATTCAATATTACAGAAAAAAACAGTCAGACACAAGTTCTTGAAATATAATCCAAAAATATATAGCTAAACTAGATCTTTTCTAGAGCTGCAACAATTAGCTGAGAAATTGATTAGTTGATTAATTAATGAATGGATTTGAGTCATATTGAAGATAAAAATGTTCTAATACTCCATCTCTATACCAAATCAATTTTTTTTCTGGCTTCTATAGGCTGCTATAATAAAGTAACATATAAACTTCTAACAGTAAACTGATGATCCTGGTGTGACTGTAAAACAGGCACACACACACACACACACACACACACACACACACACACACACACACAAACACACTTCAGGTGTCGGCTGAGAGTATCAAATGTCTGCTCAGTGTCTAACAGCCAAGAGAAGAATGGCGAACGAGAGGGAATTATTATAGTTCATGTCATTATATTTCACAAATTAATTTCAAAGGGCACAGAAGTGTCTGTGATTGTGAACAAACTGATGTTAACTTTATTCTGTGGATTGGTGACAGATGTCATCATAGTGATTAAGTTCAAGATATAAACAAAACATTTATTTTTTTTGTACCTAATTATTTTGCATAATCCAATGTAAAAGCATAAAAAATGTTCAAATTTTCCTTATATTTATATTCATATGTTTTGTCTTGTTTGCTCTTATATCACTTTTCTGTCATGTTTTATGACATTTTGTCTTTTTATTTATATTTTTCCACATTTTATCCCATATTTCTGAATTTAAACTCAAAATTTGGGATTTCTTCTTTCATATTTCTGAATTTGTAAGACTAAACAATATTAAAGTGATTAAAATCAAGAACACATTGAAATATGCAAAATAATTTAACAATGGAATAGGACAATTCAAGGCTATTCTACCTGATCAGATTCTCTTTTGGTTCTGGTTTTACAATGACTCACATTAACAAGGTCATTCCTTAATCCTAAAACTATGGCAATCACAGCAAACCTTTAACATCATGTCAACTCTACCTGTAAACACTTTTACTCCTATGGGATAGGCTTTATATGATAAATAACCATAAAAAGTAATAACAAGCTCTGGTTCACTGTGTTTAAATTTGAGGTTCCGGCAACATCAAAACTTGATACCAGAACAAGAACACACTATTCAGCTTCTCACTCTTTACTTATTTTATATATGAGGACATGATTTTTATGTAATGAACATCTCATCCCACGTTGGGCTGAGCTTGTGTGCTCCGCGCAGCGGTGGCAGTGATTAGTGGAGCCTCTGGCCCAGCCGAGGGGGATGAGGAAGCAAGAAAACATTGAGACAGAAGAGAAAAAGAAAGAGATTGTTTCAGCTAAAAGGCCTCGGCTGCCTGGAAGCTTTCTATAGACTTTAATGATGGCCAGCAGCAAGTGTGTGTGTATGTGTGCACACATACGTGCATGTGTGTCTTCACAATCAAATGGAAGAGTAAAAAACTGGAACAGTGTCTGGTCATATATATGTGTGTATGTGCGCATGTTTCTCATGTTCCCTATATGTGACAGCAAAGTGGAATCACACACACACACACACACACACACACACACACACACACACACACACACAAACACACACGTCAAAGTCTGGATGCTAGCACTAGAAACTGTGTTTCACACACACTAATATAAACACACTCCCACACAAACACACGCTGCTGTAAAGGCGAATTAGCAGCCCCGGCTGACTGGGTGTCGATGGAGGTGACACGCCGTCACATCAACATGCCAACACGGCACAGGAGGTGCCGTGCACACGCTTACACCTGCATAGTCGGGGTTTTGCACATAAACCTACAAATGAGCATGTTTTGCACATACGTGCTGCTGTTTTTGATAAACATGCAGGTGAACAGGGTGTGAAAAACCTTCTGCAGTTTTCACACTCACAGTCACAAAAAAGCACTTACAGGAGTCGACTGGCTGCACAGAGACAACAGGAATCGAGGAGATTGCATGAAAAGTATATGAAAAAGGTGCACATGTGCACACACACACACACACACACCTAAGTGAGCATGAGTGGAGGCGACAAAGCGTTCACACGGGGTCGAGCTGGTCCTGGATGTGCCAGAGCCGGCAGCTGAACGCTAGTCTGGATGTGAAGGTGTCAAACTAGCTTGGTTATAGAGCTAATGTGGAGCTGCTATACTGGCGCACCTGGGGCTCACACACACACACACACACACACACACACACACACACACACACTCTCCCATGTAAGCATAGACACACACACATTCGCACATGTCAGGAGGAGTGTAAACATACGCATGCATAAACATTTCACGTAAGCATAAAAATGTCAGACACATGCTGTGTGTGCTCTATGTAAACACACACACGGACATGGCTGCAAACACGCACACACACACATGCGCACGCACGCTTTTTCACACATGTGGGAAGTACAAACATGTAGGCCGGAGTGTAAACAAACATGTGAAGGAAGAGAATCATGGAAGACTAAATACTCAAGTATATGCTGTGTAAATAGGCAGCCACACACTCAAACACACACACACAGTCACAGACATGAATAATAGTGTGTAGCCTCCTCTGCCTCCTACCAGACTTCTGCTAGTGTGACAAATAAACTTGCTTATATTTGGCGCTGCTTCACACAGTGATTGGCTAAATAGGGCATGAAAAGGTACATGCACATGCATACACACGTGCGCCTTCAACACCAGGTGTGTGTGAGCCGAGGGTTTGCAGAGACACATGTGGCTCTGATGCCCAGTGGGATCTGTCCATGTCCTCTCGCTGCCCTCTGCCAACACACATCACAGCAGGGCCCGACTGAAGCCCCGTCCACATGCTGATTCACAGCCCACATCTCACACAGCTGATATCCCTTTTTTTCATGATTAATGACAGTGTGAAGCCTCACCAGGGGCTGGAGGCTTCACTACAAGTTTAGGAAGCAAGTTATTGAAATTATTAATCATTTGGTTATTGGGTTCATAAAAATGTTTTTCCAAAGTTGAAAATTTTACTTAAAACATATATATTTTTTTACCAGACCAACAGTCCACAACCCATGATCATCAGTTTACTATTATAGAAGAATAAAGAAACCTTTGTCTATATATTATAAACAAAACATGTATTATTATAATATTATATAGTATATAAGTAAAACAGATTAATTTGACTGAAATCAAGACAAAACTTTGTAATAAGCACGCACACATGCACGCACACATGCACGCACACAAACACACACACACACACACACACACAGACACACACACACACACACACACACACACACACACACACACACACACACACACACACACAGCTATTTGTGTGTCTGTCCGTGAAGATGGAAACAACCTGAACTACACCAGCTCAAACTGGAAGAGGGACACCTTTAGATTCAGTGGATGTGAAGTGGAGGAAGAAGATGTGAAGGTCACAGCTGACATCACATTCATTCTGACTCAGGCTCTGATAAAACACATCTGGGTGACACCAGAAATTTCAACCTGAATCAGGCCCACCAGGATGTGTCATTTGTCTTGTTTTTTTTGGACTTTGTAATAAGTTCTACCTTCGCACCCATGAAACAATGTGACCTAACTTTATGAAGAGAAGTGAATCAGCTAAGACAGAATTATCTTTATGAACACATTTCTGCAGGCGAGGGACATTTATTTAGACTTTTCTCCCGTAGAGCTACAATGATTATTCAGTTAATCAATCATTAATAAGAATATTTTTTGGTTTCTTCAATTGTGGTAGCTATGGTAATAGGCAAGCAAGAGGTCCAGACAGTGAGCTGCATAGACAGTGTCTTCGGACTTACAAGGATGACCAACAAATAAACAGAAGTTTAGAAAATGTGTGTTTAACTTGCAGCAAGGATTGGACAAAGAAATGGTTGCATTATCAGAAATGTAGGATTGAATGTTCGGCAGCATGTTGAAAGCACAAACACACACACACACACACACACACACAGACACACACACACACAAATTGCTATAAAAACCCTTTTAAATTGCTTATTTAACCTGAAGAAATGTATTTTGTTCCAGCCATGCCACATACGCATGTATGGAGTATAACTTCTAAATGAATAAACTACTGACCTTTCATTGCATAAAAATGTCTTCCTGGTTATGGTAATTATTATATAATATTATATATAAAATCTAATGCAACAAATGTGTGACTGATTAGAAAACACACAGTTTTATTTCTGTTGTGATTTAAACAACTACGATGCTGAATGTTTTGAATTTCCTGACTTTCCTTCCCTGGAAGACACCACCTATAGGATATATTATTTCAGGAATTCCTATGACCAGGAGGAACTGTCTGCAGGGATATCAGTGTGTGTGTGTGTGTGTGTGTGTGTGTGTGTGTGTGTGTGTGTGTGTGTGTGTGTGTGTGTGTGCGTGCGTGCGTGCGTGCCTACATGTGCTAAGACTCAGAATAAAACAAAGCTCCGAGCGAGATTTTTCTCTTCATATGTTGTGTTTTCTTTTGGTGAATCTGTGTCTCCGCAGCAAACTGCAGACACTCCTCCTCTTCCTCCATCTCTTCTCTTCCTCACTCCTCTCATCTCCCTTTAAGCTAAAGTGATCCTTTCATTTCCTGATGACCGGCCGAGGCCTGGAGGTGTCTGCTGTGCACGGCAATGTGTGTGTGTAGTGTATGAGCTTCTCCGGGGCCATGGTTGCATGTAAAGTTCACAGTTGTGCTGATCCTGTAGCAAAACAAAGCTCTGAGAGAGATGTCTAGACTGAGCTTCATAAATGTGAGTGTGTGTGTGTGTGTGTGTGTGTGTGTGCGCGTGCAATTAAGTTAAATGTATAATATGTTTTGCACACATTCCGGCCCTTATCCACACCTACAAAAGCAAAAGTATCAAAACACACACACACACACACACACACACACACACACACACACACACACACACACACACACACACACACACACACACACACACACACACACACACACACACACACACACACACACACACACACACACACACACACACACACACACACACACACACAAATCCGTAGAGAGCTGACTCCGGAAGATGGGGAGGAAGTTGTCTAATGGTTGCCAAACGTTTGAGTGGGCCCTGACTAAACATGTGTTTAAAGCAGACAACATCAGCAATCACCACTTGACCCCATCACGCACGCACTCACACACGAACAGACACACACACACAAGTACGCACATACTCACACACAGGCCTTCATCGCCAACATAAAGATTCACAGTCACATGTACACACAAGTATTAGATTATAGTCTACAGAAGATGTGTATGAATCCATGATGTGTAATTTATTTGTTTGTATGCATGCGTATATGCATGTGATTATGCACACACGCGCGCACACACACACACACACACCAACAAGATAATATAATCAAGTCAGAGTGCAGCGGCTGCCGACTACAAAATGCCCACTTCCAGATGTCCTGAGAGAGAGACGCCACACTCTTCCACTGAGAATTGGTCAAGGTCCTGGGGCTCCTGTGTGTGTGTGTGTGTGTGTGTGTGTGTGTGTGTGTGTGTGTGTGTGAGACAAACACACACACACACACACACAGAGAGAGAGAGAGAGAGAGAGAGAGAGAGAGAGAGAGCAGACGTAGACATAACCATGCAAACAGACACCCTGATACGGCATGAGCGAAACCGGGCCCAGCTGGAGAATGATTCAAAGGCCGAGAGGGGAGGAAGCGGGGAGGACGGTGAGGGGAAGACATGGAGGACAAATTGCTTCTGCCTGCATCTGAAGATGTGATGTGCGAACGAGCTGTTAAAAGAAAACAAAAAGTGGAGCTGCTCCTGCCAGTTCCCACGACTCCTGCTCCCCCTCCGTCCCTCCTTCCTCTTGCTCGTCCATCCATCATCCGCCTGCTCTCTCCTCCTCCTTACCGTAAGTGACCCAACACCTCCAGCCTCATGGGACGAGTTAACCGCGTGGATGAGTCGCCGGGGACAAGGAGGAGGAGGCAGAGGAGGTGGTGCTGGTTTATGTTCACACTAAAATCAAACGTCAGTGAGTTGCTGGACTGTCTGTCAGTCATGTGCTAAGCCTCGGGGATTTAACATGCAGGATACTCACTGTGCTGATTCAATAACAGCTACAGCAACAAGGTCCAAGCTCACATTTTACTCGCAAGATCCAATATGTTGTATAAACTCAATGCTGCATCTGTGGACCATCAGTAGGAGTATAAACATTAATACAGATCCTGTACATAGTGTTAGTTTATTATAGATGATTTACTAAGTGTGCATCCCTAAAAATTGAACTACAATATTTTCTTCAATATCCGAGCAGTGACTCAGATGACATTATTTTTTTTGTCACCTTGACAATCAGTGTGAGATTTTAGCTGTGATCAATTGTTTTTCTAGTTTCTTGTTTTGGTTGATTATTCAATTACATGATTTTTAAAGAAAATTATTCAATTTGAGAAGCTGTAACCATAGAATTCTGACATTTTTTTTTATAAATGACTCAAATCAGTTATCAATTAAATCACTTCAGTAAAATACTAATCTATCAATCAATGAATAATTGCAGATCTCTCTATACATACTGTATATATCCAATAATTGTTAGATGAATCAAAGATCAAAATAGTCATCAGTTGCAGCTTTTGACTTGCCTGAATGTTATCAAAACTCTTAACACAGTCCATATTCAGAAACTTAGCCTTAAAACCAGACTTTGGGTCTTCTGAGAACTTATGATGTCACAACTATACAGTCACCAACCACCCTATATCCACAGCCAGAGAGTCATTATTATTAATGAGACAGAAACAACATGTACTTCTGAGAGTTGCAGAAAGAAGCTTTAGAGATATACATGTATATTTTGCTAGTGACATCAGAACCTCACATGAAACACAAGTGTAAATAAAGGGAAATCAATGTTCATTTAGCAATTATACAATTATACCTGGACAAAATGTTAAGATATTAAACTGAAGATGAAAAACTTAATTTAAGTTAAGCCTTTTATCATGCCATCATAACTAATCAATTCATAAAATACATAATATAAAATGTTCTGCTTTTATTTTGGAAATCTGGAAACATGGACATTCAAACTCACTTCCCAGTCATTTACCATTGTTCCCTAATGGAATGTTTGTTAACGTGTTTGATTGGAAGTTTAAGAAGCCCGTGAGCTAGAGAAATACAAAAGTCACTTTTTATTTATGGAGGGTAAAGATTCTGCCTCAAATGTGCTTGACAGACAAATGGAAAATATCCGTCAGCGAGAAGCATTTTCACCTCTGCTGTGTATTTGTGCAGCTTCATATCTTAATGTTTCAGTTCTATTAGATTCCCAGTGAATTTTGTACAGATGTTAATACTTTAGTAAAAAAAAGAAAAAAAACATTTTAAAGCAGTTAAAAAAAGGTTTTGGCTGAAGCAAAAATAATAGTTGCTGATCAGATGTACTAGAGCTGCAATAAATTTATTTTACTATTGGACTAATCTACCGATTATTGAAATGATTAATCAATTAGTAGTTTGGGTCATGAAATAGTGTAAAATGTCAATCACTTTTTTTCCCAAAGCTGAAGATTCAACCTAAATGTCATTTTTTTGCCAGACCAACAGTCCACAACCCAAAGATGACCATTTACTATTATATAAAATAACAGAAAATAAGCTGGAAGCAGATACTTTGGATATTTTTTTCTTGAAAATGACTCAAATCAATGATGAAAATAGTTGGGGAGTAATGTAATAGTTAACTAATTGATTAATTGACTAATGCTTGTAGCTCCAGATAATACCACTTCCATTGTTGGTGGACACACAACAGGAAAAAGCTGGTGTGATACATCCTGAGTTTTAGCGACTACTATGAATAAATGGATGATAAACTTAGCTCAGTTTAACTCTATATTTTACCCAGCACGATGGGTGAGCAGAATTCCCTTGATGCCATCATCAGGGTCATTGTATAAGTGAATTAATAATGAGTTTACTCACATATGTGTTTAGATTTGTGGGTTTCCCCTTTAAAAAATCTGTGAATAATGATCAGTATTGTAGTATTATTGTTTTTCTTTATTATTTCCATCATTACCTAATCTTAGTGTATCAGGTCACAGTGTTTAGAGCTGAGGGGTCACAGTGAACAATGTCGGTAATTATGGTAAGAACATTCTGTTTCTATATGACTTGACGCAGTGGGAGTATGAACGTGTGTGTGTATGTGTGTGTGAGTGCGTGTGTAGGTTTTTGTGTGTGTTTGTGTCTGTAGGTGTTTGTGTGTGTGCATGCATGCGTGCGTGGACACTTTCGCAAATTGCTGACCTTCCCGAGCATGACTGGCTCCCTTTAACAGAGTTTTTTTGCGGGGCACTCTTCAAATACCTCCAGCGCTGCCAAGTAGGAAGCTCACATAGTGACAAAGGAGCTCAGCTGTGCCAGCAGCACCCGCCCTTCCACAGCCTAATGATGGAAAGAAACCACCCTCCCACCCCTGCCTCTTTCTCAGGGGTTAAGAGTAGACGAATAATCACTCATTTGCGGGGCACAAAGCTAGGGAGCCGATTGTGCTGCATAAACATTTTCCCGGATGTAATTTTCTCTGTCGGTCTTTTGGCTTTCCCCAGTAGGACTGAGCCCAACACCCAGGAGGAAATCGTTTAGGCTCCATAAGTGCCAAATTGTATCCTGGTTTTCCAGAGTTTTCCTGCCTGTTCTGGCTCAGGGCTTTTCCTGTGGTGGGATCATGTCATATGCTGTGTGGGTAAAAAGATGGAAGCTTGGCGACTTTTTCAGAGGCAAGAGGTCGAGGATTCAGATGACAATACTCGTATCAGCTAGGAAAAAAAAGAATATATAAATAAAGGAGAAGTTCACACTTCTGACACATGGGGAGGAGCCTGAGAGCCTGAGCCTGGGTATACTCATCATCCATTGTATGTGAATTAACTTTGTTGTGAAATACAGTCTGGACAACACAACAAGAACACAATTTTTCCTCATCGAGGGATCACAGGACAGAGGAAGGAGCCAAGACAATGACCAAACACAAGAGTGACAATAATAATACCTGTGAATCCAACAAGGTGGCAGACAGGATTTACCATTCAATGCAGCCTAAGCAAGTTTTTTAAGTAACTTAGACAACCAGTTTATTTTGAAAAAAAAAAATAGCAACGTCTGGTGCTTAACTTTAAAAATGTCATCAGGTATAAGCAATGTCATGGGGAATGTGTGAGGTGATTGGCTGTAAGCTACATAGAAACACATTTAATAGACATTCCTCTGGGCTTTAATAACCCACTTCTCTAATACAATCAAATAAATAGATGGTTCCCCGACCAAATGTCAATTGATATGAAGTCTGGGTAGTCTGGAAGAGGAAAAAGAAAAAAATCCATGGCATAAGAATAGGGCTACTCCTGTCAGCTATTTCCTAGCTGTAGGTAGTAGGCTCAGTGCCATTGCCCTGTAGCCCTAATTATGTTATAGATTATTTATCATTGCAGCTCTAATCAACAATACAGTCTGCCCTCTCTTTACAGATACGGACACGTACTGTTGCGATTGGTCAGTTGCTGTCAGAAAAGTGCGACATCACAACAGGGTTTATCCAGGGTTTACGATTGGAGTGTGTGGTTTAATTTCACAATAAAAGTGGAACAAAGATACTTAGATATTTACACACAAGCCCTGAAAAGTGCCCCTCCCCCCAAAATAGAGCCTATTAAATGTCATGATTTGATTTTCAATTTAAAATTACACATGTACATATGTATATATGTATATATGTATATATGTATATATGTATATATGTATATCCACACATGTATTCCTTCCTTTTCTGTTTCAGTCAAAGTGAATGCAATGTATGCATTTATAAATATGGAGCATAAAGGTTCTTGCCCTCAGCTGTAATTTTAGAAATAGCTGCACAGTAACCTAATAAACACAGGACAAGACAAAAAATGTGCCCTCTCTGCTGGAGAATTCAACATCTGCTATGAGTGTCTGCAGCATGAATCCTGCATTAAACTGAATTACACCTATATTAACATGCTGAATAAAACCATTGCTTTATGTTAGAGCAAGATTCTGTTAAGAAATGGATAT